>CAJQZN010041060.1:0-16577 GCA_907164685.1 Colias eurytheme | reverse complement strand
GAGTATATAAGCGAGTGAGTGAGTGAGTATATGTACATGCGAGTGTTTGGGAATTGGGATAGTTCCGTGAATAAGTGAGCGAGTATATATGCGAGTGTGTGGGCCAGTTCCGTGAGTATATAAGCGAGTGAGTGAGTTTATAAGCGAGTGAGTTTATAACCGAGTGAGTTAATAAGCGAGTGAGTGAGTTTATAAGCGAGTGAGTGAGCTTTTAAGCGACTGAGTGATTATACACGTGAGTGAGTGATTATATGTGACTGAGTGAGTATATGTATAAGTGAGTGTGTGCGTGAGTGAGTGAGTGCGTCAGTCAGTCCCCACTTACCACAGGAAACCGTCCATCATCAGCGGCGTCCATCTCCGAGTGCAGCACGTCAGCGGCTGTGCGACGCAACTCCACGCCGTGTCCCCAGCGGTACCCCTCCGGGTCGTCTGCGGAGGCACGCCGGGCGCCCACCCATACGGATTCTATGGCTACAAATTACAATGTAACTTATTTTTTTTTATGACACTTTATTGTATAAAACACATAAATAATTTAACATGGAGAACATGAATATTTTAAACTACAGTTAGAAAAAAAATAACTTAACTACTAACTAATAATGAATTTTATTTGATAGTTTTATTACGAAGTTTTGCGTAGTAAATACCTAGTTGTCAAAAAAATATATGCGACTTTTTTTTCAATATCTAAAAAAAAATAATTTATGGTATTAACTATACAGGGTGTCCCCCTATTGGTATACTAAGCGCGAAGGGACTTGTAGTTTTGCATACACTGATCACGTAAAAAATTCTTAAACAACAAAATTACGTCAAAATTTTTTTGCTAAATTTTTCCTGAAAATCCATGTTTTCTTCTCTAGCTTCGCGCAGCCGGCATATACCGCTTCTCTAATGTGAGCATTTTGTCTATGAAAACATAATCTTAAACGATATCTCACATGCGGGTGGCAAATTTGGGCGTGTTGCTTGTTAGGGGTGTACACATAGAGTTTTAAGAATTCATCTATCCGAAAAAAAAATGCGTCTGGAATTTTATAAGTATTTTTTACGTACTCAGCGTATGCAAAACTATAACCTCCTTTGAGCTTAGTATACCAAAAGTGGGACACCCTGTATATTGTGTAAATTGTTTATGAAATGTGAATGTAAAATAAATAAAGACGTGTGGCACTCGGGGACTGCCGCGGTAAAGCTATTGCATGCTATGCCTTCAAGCCACACCTCCGAGCCCGTCGGAGTGGGGAGCGTGAGGTTTTTTCGTTACGGAATTTCTCGATTCGGTCCCCGCGCTCAAGGCCCGCGATAGAAGCTATGCAATAGCTTAATAAAAAATATTTAACTTACGAAACTGCAACTCAGACAGGGCTTCAGCAAGGAATTCTGCCTTTTCCCTCGTGTCAATGATTGCGAGTGTCCCATTGTGATGGCCTCTGCGAATAAAAAAATATTTACACTTAATTTATTAACTATACATGACTTTCACTGGATAATATCTACACTAATATTATAAATTTATATCTATATTAATCTATCTATACTAATATTATAAAGCTGAAGAGTTTGTTTCAACGCGCTAATCTCAGTAAGACTGGTCGGATTTGAAAAATTCTTTCGGTTTTAAATAGCACATTTATTGAGGAAGGCTATATGCTATACATAATTAATATCATCACGCTAAGACCAACAGGAGCGGAGACACGCGGATGAAATTAATAAACATTTACAATCAAATAAATTTTAAAAAATATATTCACTTAATTCTCATACTTCTACATTACTAGACAATAAAAATTATAATGACTTTCATCACTGCATATTATAAAGAAAATTCCTCTACCGCGACCGCGTCTGTTTATTCGCGATAAACCCAAAAATACTGCACCGATTTTAATTCTGTTTTCACGAGTGGGTAGTGTACGTGTTTTAGAGTTAACTAGTGAATCACAATTCATTGTCATTTAATACAAAAAATAGCTTCAAATAAAAATAGATTATACCTAAAAGTTAATTATGTATCTATATCTAGGTACCTATGCTATCTTATAAAATTTATTTAAACACATTGTATGAAAACTTTCTATATAACTTGCTTTCCGCCCGCGGCTTCACTCGCTTTGTCTAAAACCTAATAAATTATATACTAAAACCTTCGTATTGAATCAACCGCATTAAAATCCGTTGCGTAGTTATAAATATTTAAGCATACATAGGGACGGAGAAAGCAAACTTTGTTTTATACTATATATAGTGATGATACTGGAAAAAATAGGTACCTATATGTACTTATAATATAAATATAGTTTATATTAACTATTAGCTACTGAATCGGCTGAACTATGTATACTATATCATACTATATGCAGTTTTCCGCCCAGAAAAGCAAATATAAATTTCATATTTTAAACTATAGGTACCTACACGATGAAATTATGCAATTTATCACATTAAGAACTTCTACAATTCTAATTAATTGAGCTAAAAAAATAAAACTGACACTAATCAAAAGTGGAAATATAAAGAAGTAGGTATAGCAAAAAGCTGGTGAGAAATAATTAAGTAATGAAATTTTACACGAACCTAAACTTTAATAAAAAATAAACACGTACTATTAGAATAAAAAAAATTCACTTACCGGCACAAAATATTAGCATTCTCCCATACAACTGGCAGATTTTGTACAATATATTCTCTACCATCAAATATATAACTTTCCCACCGATCCGAAACCGCGTATGGAACTGAAAAAACATAATCAATTTGTAAAACAAGATGGCGGCTGGCGGCATTCTATCGTGAAAAAAAAAGCCATGCGCTCGATTTTTTTTTTTGATTAATGGACACAGACTTATTTGTTTTAATAGAATATTAATAAACTGCATCAAATGCAATTTATTAATAAAAAAATCTATACCTAATTGTGTGATTTGTCTAAATTAAAACAAAAAAACATTAAATTTTATATTGACCGTTAGATAATTTTGATATTAAGTATTTGAATACTGTTGAATAATGTTTCTAAATACTGAAATAATGTTAGCCTAAAATATGAAGATTAGCACTTAGTACCTTTGACACGTGGCACATAACTACCACAGTACTTTCTTTGATTTTAAGTTTTAACCGAAACTGCTAGCCTCTTCCCCCTATTTTAATTAAATTAATTCATAGTATCATACATTCGATATTCGATAAATCAATATATATAATATATACTTTATCGAATGTACCAGAATAAGTAAATTTTCAAAATGGTATGTTTCAAATTAAATAATTAATATCGGTATAAATATATAATTTTAACAAATAGTCACGCATATTATTGATACAATACAAAAAAGTATTGATTCTAAACTCGTTATTTTGCCAACGTGGTTAACGGCACGTGGTCGAGACGAAATCATAATTTAAAATTTAAAATTATTACAATTTATATAATACAGTTATTGTAATTAATATTAATTAATATTAAATTAATAAAAATATAAATACCTCTGTATTGTTCATTGTAACTGGCCAGGCAGGATACAAAAAGAATAAACGACGTCAGCACTTTTAAAAAATATGATTTGGCGGAAAACATCTTGACTCGAGCAGCGCGAACGGTAAAATGAAGTTGTTAGTTGGAATAAAATGAATGTCCGTTTTTTCAATGCATGACAAATGTTTTTGATATACCCACGATTATTTAAATAACATTTCTAGCCCTATGGCTATTGTTTTTTGTTTTGAAATAGGGAGATGATTAATTTAAATACGCATAGATGTATTTTTAGAATTCTTCTATTTGTCATACAAACGTGAGTATTAAATTTTTATTTTTATTTTTAATAAAAATTTTATTCTTAATTCTGCAACATTTTTTATCTGTGATAGATAAAAAAGAATACGGTCTTCTCATGTAAAAATTGGCGCGACATAAAACTAAATCTAATTAAGAAAAATTACCCTATTTTTGAAAAGGTTATGTGTAAATAGAAAGTAAATAATGATTCTAAATCATCAATTTTTATTATTTCTCTAATAATGTTCTATGAAATATGAATAATGGACGGAACAATACAACAATGTGACAATAATTATTGGTGTGCATACAAAAGTATGGAAGTAAGTTAATTTATTATAATATTGTATTATCCTTAAACTTCCCTACTTAATATTATAATGCGAAAGTACCTGTCTGTCTGTCTGTCTGTTACGCTCTCCCGCTTAAACCTCTCAACCGATTTTGATGAAATTTGGCACAAACAATCTTTAGACCCTGAGAAAGAACATAGGCTACCTTTTATCAAAACACCACGCGGGCGAAGCCGCGGGCGGAAGCTAGTACCTTATATGATGTACCTAAAAAATTTTTTAAATATCTTTATAAATTCTGCTTGATGCATTCCATAATGTCTTTAAAGTTTCTTGTTAGGTTACAAATTAAACGTTAGTACTTATAGTTTATTATTTCATGAAATACATTAGGCTATTTGATTAAATTACTGATGGATTATTCAATAATTTTTCAGTGTTTTCGATGTGATACAGATACAATGGATAAATGGAATGGAGCGACTTAATTTTAATTTTTCTATTTGCAAGTTTTAGTTCAATAATAAAAATTGTACTGGAAATAGAAACATTCACATCAACAACAATTCAACATCTTGTTGTCAGGAACTGAGGTAATATTACAATTTATAATGAATGAATGAATGAATGAAATATTCTTTATTGCACACAAAAATACAGGATTACAAAATATAGGTAAAATTCATAAATTTTAGTTAACGTACGTTTAGTTTCAGGATAATTTTATATACTATTTGATTATTGGGAATCTCATTTATATATGTATAACTAGCGGTCCGCCCCGGCTTCGCCCGTGGTACATATTAAGTAGTAAAAAGGAGCCTATGTTTTTTCTCAGGGTCTAAAGATTGTCTGTGCTAAATTTCATCAAAATCGGTTGAGAGGTTTATGCGTGGAAACCATACATACATAATTACAAACTTTTCCTCTTTATAATATTAGTATAGAATATAATAATAGCATGTGTTTATAAACCACATTTAAATATGTATACTTAATTTTCAAACCAAAATAGCCCAGCAATTTCGATGAATTTTAGTATAGAGATCTTTCACGCTTAAACAAAACTTAAAGATTGTGAAATAAATAAATTAGTAAAAAAATTATGATAATAAAAGTACTATAACTTCACAATGTTGCATACCGCCATCCAATTTATAGGACGGTAGTAAGATAAATGATTTTTAATATTGGCAACCGCATGGTGTAACGTTATTTTTGTAACTTGCAACATAGTATAGTAAGGTTCCATTTTTGCTAGTAGTTGTTATATTTTATCTACCTCCTATTAAAATTATAATTATGTATTCTCTTTGTTTGATATTTTAATACTCTTTCACGGGAAACCACTGAACGGATTTGATGTAACTTGGCAATAATATAGATTATCTATTACTTTGTAATATTATAAAGCTGAAGAGTTTTTTTGTTTGAACGCGCTAATCTCATGAACCACTGGAAAAATCAATTTTTTACATGCACGCTCGCCTGACAGTTTACGCCGTGGAATTGAACTTAGGTATTGGCAAATTCAACCAGCCATAGCTACTGCGATCATAATTTGAATTTGCCAGTCAGTTCAAATCACGGCGTAAACGGTCTGGAAATAAGAAATACGGCCCCTGGTCTCGAAGCCCGGGCTTATCGACTCCGTTTTATACTATGTATTGAAGTAGTATATTTCTATTCCCAAATTCTTAGGTAACCAACTTCTAACCAAGTGTACCCTGGAGACTGGATTTGTTCATTAAGAGGCATATCGCGATCTTAGGTTTAATTACAAAAACCAAACCGCTATGCGTTCGCGATATCGCGGACAGGAGTGGGGTGGAGTGGTTGTTATTTAGATTTTTTTGTAAAATATTTATAGCATTATTTTATGGTAACAAATGATATATTCTTATGATTTTTTCTAGGCTAGCGTGAAGTTTATTAGAAACCAACGAGCTAAACTGATAACTAACAATATAATGTCAATATGTTATACGGATTGGTATACAGCTATACGTCTCTCTATACATTAATTAAATCTTAGTATATTAAAGGAAAACTGACTTATCAACACAGCACAGTCCAAAGTACTTCAATCTTGAAATTTTATAGTCTTGAAATTTTTATAGTCTAAGTATAATCACAAAATATCTCCTTAAAGGTGGATTAAACAGGGAGGCATAAGTTTTTAGGAAACTATGTTAATTTTGCAGCCATGTTAGTCAATCGAAACAGCCCGTCATTCAATGTACAACTTCAAACGTAGCGGACGTTATATAGAAGTTAAGTTCATTATATTGAATGACGGGCTGTTTCGATTGACTTCTAACATATATGGCTGCAAAATAATTTCTTAACTGTCATGACTAGTATTTTCATTCACGAAATCGGGTCATGTACAGATAGAAATAATAACCATTATTCACACCTATTTTCTTTTACTAATTGTTTTATATATATGCTTAAAAAAATACAATACATACATTTCAACTTATGGAGTTCAGATCCATGTATCTATTATATTTATTAAAAAAAATATTGTACACGAACATGGTCCCGCTACTCCATAGCTCCCCTGTTCCACCCCGCCCACCTGTTACAAGCCCAACAGGTACATAAGCGGCTGAGAGACCCGCGCGACTACACTCTCATACAGCGGCGGTAACAGCATCATCAGGTGAGCTGTTTTTTTTTAATTTGTCAATAAGGCAAAGACTTTTTTTTAATAAGGCAAAGGTTTTGTGAAAAAAAATTGAAAGGGCGGGAATATTTTGTAGAAAAAGAAATATTGTGAACTTTTATATTTTCACGAAAGTTCGTGACGGTGAAAATATTGCATGTTACTTAAAATAATGTTAAAATTCAGTTTCTTGTTAAAATAAAGCTTCAATTTTATTAGAAAAAGACTCGATAAGTATTTATTGATTTAAAAAGGTTTGGAAATTCGGTAAAATTCAGTGATTATTATTGAAAAGGGATAAATTAAAAAAAATAGGTAATTACGATTTTACTGCTGCATTGATAGTGAAATTTTATTGCAAATGAAATGAAATATTTTGTCAGTACCTATGATAAAAAAACGCATAAATTAGCCATTATTAGAAAGAAAGAAAAAACATATTAATGTCTTGCCGCACAGGAAAGAAAAAGTAAAATACAATAAAGTTTGGAGTGCAAAGAAAACAGAAAATTATATTTAATACTGATTTCAACATGAACACATAGGGTATGTACAGCATCAAACATTAAAAAAGGAAACCACTCGGTGATATTAATTCTATCAAAGACAAAGTGTCAGTTGAACTTAAATGTCTCACCCTAAATTGTTTATTAAATAATTAATCTTATATATAAAATTCTCGTGTCACAATGTTAGTCTGCATACTCCTCCGAAACGGGTGGACCGATTCTCATGAAATTTTCTGTGCATATCGGGTAAGTCTGAGAATCGGCCAACATCTATTTTTCATATGTACCACGGGCGAAGCCGGGGCGGGCCGCTACTCGCTAGTTATTTATAAAATAGTATCTTCAATGTTATTTTTAAATTATTAAATACACAACATACCTAGTACCTACCTAACATAATTTCGGAATTCTAATGTTTATCCAAAAAGTTTTGGTTCATAAAGGCATGTAAAGCTTCCGTGTATCAATTAACAAGTGTTTTTTATCAATTTTTTGTAATAAATTATGTTTTTTACATACTACAGTCCTGCGAATCAGGAAGAATATATTATTATGTACTTAGGTACCTATGTGAATATTTTAAAAATAAATTAAACAAGCCTCTTTCAGGATATAATGTGTCTTTCTTCCATATTTAGTTAATTGTGTGATTTAAAAGTGTGATTTCGATTTTTTATCAATAAATGTCTGGTTTTTCGTCTATTGCCCGAAGAATTCCAGAGCTACGAATGAATGAATGAAAAATTCTTTATTGCACACAAAAATACAGGATTACAAAATAAGAGCGATACAAGTTAAAATATGTACAGAGGGCGGTCTTATCGCTGTAAGCGATTTCTGCCAGACAACCCGCAAAACCTTTATTCATTTATTTTATCCATACTAATAATAATCCAAATACTGTTTAAATTTCACATAATATAGGTATCTTATGAAACGATTTTGATAAAAAATGGAACTAGTGTAAAATCCAAGTAAAAATATGGGATAAGCACATAATATTATGTATTTCTAAAATCGCGATAATTGTAATTCGAAACTAAATAATATTTTATAATCAAACTAGCTTACCACCCACGGCTTCGCCCGCTTTGTCTAAAACCTAATAAATTATATTATACTAAAACCTTCCTCACTCTATCTAGTAAAAAAACCGCATCAAAATCTGTTGCGTAGTTTTAAAGATTTAAGCATACAAAGGGACATAGGGACAGAAAAAGCGACTTTGTTTTATACTATGTAGTGAAGAGCGTCTTAAAACTGATAACTTTTTTGGCTCAAGTTTCCACTAAATAAATACCAAAACTTAAATGAAACATTCGGAAAAATTAACAAATAAAATATGTTAAGAAAAATTATTAGTTCAACAATAATTAGTTAACTACATTTTTAAACTTATTAAAACTTATACTAAGCATGTTTAAAAACTTTACAAAACTCGCGTTACCAAAAGAAATAAAAATATTACTTACAACGTAACTTAAAATGTTGTACTTTGCGATTACACTACTTACTGTAGCAGTAACTAGCTTTCCGCCCGCGGCTTCGCCCGCTTTGTCTAAAACATAATAAATTATATACTAAAACCTTCCTCTTGAATCACTCTATCTATTAAAAAAAACCCGCATCAAAATCCGTTGCGTAGTTTTAAATATTTAAACATACATAGGGACATAGGGACAGAGAAAGCGACTTTGTTTTATACTATGTAGTGATAAATAAAACATGAGGGTATAATGAATATTTTTATGCTGAAGAAATTAAACTTACCTACCTAAACGAATTAAATAATAACAAAGAATATCAAAAACCAACCTTATAAATTAATTAATTATTGTAAAAGAAAAACATGTTTCTCAGTTTTTAGTTGTTCACGCTAATCTCAGGAACTAAGTAACTAGCTACTAATTCAATTTTTTATTTGTTTTGGATAGATAGTCCTTTGATCGAGGAAGGCTATTTAACATGATCCTTTTTACTTCAAATGAATGCGGAACATGTTGGGACAGCTATAACAAAAAAGAGCGTGAGTGCCGAGCACTCGTGTCAGAAGTGAAACTTCTCTTGCAAGATTCAATGATACCAAATTCGTCGCCTTACTCAATGATTTGACGGCAATGACGTCATGACGCGACCATGAAATTTTACTCTCAACGCGCCTAAAGAAGTTTCACTTCAAATGTAAAAGTAGATAACACTAACATCTTTTACCAACATTCAAACTAAAGTTATTTTAGACACAAAACACTATCAAAATGAATCGACCTCTTAGTGAAATTAAATAATAATATTTCACGTCGGATCTCAAATGTAAAGAGTGCTCAATAAAGCTTCAAAATACATTTATTATGAAATGACAATGAGACGCCATTTTAACAAAACTGTCAAAGAAAGCGTATGATTAAATGTACTTTCTACTGTCTACAATGACCATTATGTGGCCAAATAATATAATAGATTTGAATTGTATCAGTTAAGATCTTTTCTTTTGATTTGTAGAAGGTAAATGTGTATAAAAGGGTTTTTTGTCTATTCTTTAAAGATATCGGACAATACTGTAGGTTTTTAATAGATTTGTGTCAAATCGTCTCATGTCTTGGTGGAAGAATTTTATATATTACCTTCAGCTGTACGACTGTATATCCGACTCCCTAATACTTCAGTCTTT
Organism: Colias eurytheme; assembly: GCA_907164685.1. Lineage (NCBI taxonomy): Eukaryota > Metazoa > Arthropoda > Insecta > Lepidoptera > Pieridae > Colias > Colias eurytheme. Next base: position 6,646 of record CAJQZN010041060.1, on the reverse strand, counting down.
CCAAAGATCGATGAAAAATGAAAATACATACATTAATTCTAATCTTATTAAAGCGTGTTTTTAATTTTTTTGAACATTTATTCCATCAGGTGTATCGATTTAATTATAAATATCTTTTCGCAAAAGCAATTCGAAATCAAACTTTAATTCAATTGTTTTTTGTAAATAAATGTTAATCACAACTTAATAAGCTATAATTAGAAATTTTCAACAACTTTTAAAAAGACAGGAGAGTCCAAATTATTGATATTGAAATTTTTATTTAATTATATTGTAGACATACCTACTTATATGATTATTAATAATATGAACAAGACATAAATATAGAATCCAAATAAATAAAATAAATTTATAAATAAACAGGTGTTGTCTTAAATTTGACAATAATTACTTTAAACGAATTGATAACCTCCTCGTTTTTTTTGAAGTCGGTTAATTAGGAAAACTTCATGTAGGTTAATGTAAATCTAACCCTCCCCTAATTCGAATGGATTTACAATGAACATTACCTATCTGGCAACACAGTCGTTAAAAATAATTGGTGATTCACCAATTGGGTATAAATCAAGTTTAAAGACTATAAAGTTAAGTTGCTTAGGATTAACTTAATTGTAATTAAGTCGATGTATATAAGTTGGTAGGCAACTACATAGAAATAGGTACTAATAAATACTATTATCGGTTTTAAAGACGAACAGATCGATTTGAATGTATGAATCAATATTACTTTATATATGTTTAATTGACTATTCAGACTTATAAAAAGTTTATATTGTATCAAAATAATAGTTTTGAGCTCGAGTTGAAATTACTCGGTTTAATATGTCGCGCCACCAAGATCCTATAACTATATGTTGATATTTAAAAAAATTAAAGCATAATATTTTTTCCCGCTTAAACTTATTATTTATCAGGTAGTAATTAGACAGATAATTATTAATACTCAACAAAAATTTCAAATGACAAAAAATAAACAAATGCGTCTGTTTTTAGGTATTTTTAAAAATAAAACCTTTCGTGTCTAGAGTACCTAGTTCTATTATTATGTTATTTCAGATGTGGGATTAATTTTTATTAATTTTAATCCAGTTCTAGGCGGAATTTTGCGTCAAGATAAAACAATAAAAGAAAAAAATGTGTGCGTGTACTAGTGTACACACGTAAGAAGTGAAACTTCTTTATGACCTTATTTTTCAAAAAATAATTTACTATATGCAACTTTACAGAAATACGTCGAATCACGCGTGGTAGGGATAAGAAAAAGATGGCGCGTAACGGAAAAATGTCACGCGTAACGAAAAAATGTTACACTAAATTTTTTTCCAACCCCGATAAAGAAGTTTCACTTCAAAAATATTTAAAATGACGTGAAATTCACCCACAATAACAATTAAACTACAGAAACTTTCAAAGAAAATTATAAACTTTAAAACTACTGTCACGTTTCTCGTTATGTGTTGCCATGCGTGAAAACAATATCCGACGCGGACTGAATTCCCGCCTTTGAGTTGGCAACACTATTTAACATGCAAAATGCGCGCGAACACGAATTTTACAAAATTCACACACCATAGATGGATTTCGTAATTAATATATTCAAATTAGGTTTATTACTGCGTTGTTTTAAAAAATATATGATGCTATCATAAAAATAATTAAAGTGAATTTTTAAATAGGAATCTATAATATATGCATTTGTATCAAAAAATGCTGAAATACTACAAAACTCAAACATTTATTTATTCAATTAGACTTCTAGAAGCAGTTTTGAAACGTCAATACATATTTTAATATTTACCACCGATTCGGAAAGCAGTATCTACGGAGAAGAACCGGCAAGAAACTCCATAGTTGAAACAGTTTCTATTATTATTATATTACTTATATTATATTTTTACCTATAAACGCTTAAAAACTTTCATAATAGGTATTTCTGATACTAGATAGTTACATCATACAATAATTCTACACTAATCTATACTATCTATACCTACTAATATTGTAAAGAGGAAAGGTTTGTATGTATGTATGTATGTATGTATACTATGTATGGTTTTCACGCATAAACTATACTGGACCAATTTTGATGAAATTTGGCACAGATACCTAATCTTTAGATCCTGAGAAAGAACAAAGAACATACCTTTTATTGCGAAATAAGTACCACGAGCGAAGCCGGGGCGGACCGCTGGTTTTAATATAATCATAGACAATTTGAACTTTTTTTTATCTTCCCCCACAGTGTTTTTTAGGATTTGATATTATAGGAAAAAAAATTCTGTCCACGTAAATTGTCGAGGTCTGCTAGTAATGAGATATTTTTCCAGGAAAGACAATATTTGTAGGTACGTAATTATTTAAATTCAAGCCCTAGGGACTGTACCTACCGTATCTGAATTCTGAATCCTTTACACTTTACACTTTACAGTAATTAAGCAATAACATAATAAATACTAATAAATGTATCTTTAGTAATGTTTAATTTAAACAAATATTTGTAAATAAGGTCGCCTACGATTTCGTTTTTAAATAATTTTTTTTATTTTTTATGTACAACTAGCGGTCCGCCCCGGCTTCGCCCGTGGTACATATTTACGTTTTCTCTACATAAGAACCATCCTCGTACTTCAAGGAATATAATAAAAAAAGAATTATCGAAATCGGCTCAGCCGTTCTCGAGTTATGCGCTTATCAACACATTTTGCGATTCATTTTTATATATAAGAAGATATATCTACTTTAAAGTTATTACTCTGAAAATAGATGGACCGTTTTTTATGAAATTTTATTAAATTAATATGCAGATCGTACCTACCTATAGCTATTAATCATATAACGTAGGTAAGTGATACTGTCGTTCGTAGAAAAACGGAGGACCTCGAGTAAGTTTCAAAAACTAAGTAATTTAGAAAATCAGTCAATAAATTTGAAAGTGTAAGTAATTATAGACATTATTTAATCAGCATTCATAGTATGGCCGAAATCGCACACACATAATATTTACAGCCAGTTTTACTATATGTAGGTATCTTATACGAGTATATAAAATTTCTTGCAATTTGCAAACTGACCAAAAGTCAAATTTAAAAATAAACCACCAAAAATAAAATCGAGTTCATAGTACGCAAGTCTATTTTCGGAATTATTTAATATTAATACACATATTCATATCTCAATTTTATATTTAACAATGCAAGTTTACATAAAAGAAAACACGCTGCATTGGTATTAATCTTCACAATGAAGCAATCGGTACATTTTGATTACATACTATACAAGTATACTTTACAGTGTGCTTATAGTGCACCTACGCGTTGTGAGGCGTCAAATCGGCTAGGGATGGTCTGGTTTTTATCGATAGTTCGATATCGATATTTTTTGTCATTATTTCTGAAGTGAACTTTAGGCGCGTTGAGAGCAAAATTTCAAGGTCGCGTCATGGCAATGCCGTCACGTCGTGGAGTAAGGCGACGATTTTGGTATCTTTGACTTGCCAAAGAAGTTCCACTTCTGACACGTATGCTCGGCACACACGCTCTTTTTCTTATAAATTATAATTTATTTCATAACAAAATCATTTATAAATAAATTCCAAGGTCAGTGCTGACACGCTTGTCTTTAGTGCCTCTTTCAAAATACAAAATTTGATGTCCCTAATCGAACTTGTTAAAAATTAGTTACATAAGAATAAATTTTATTAACCTTATTTAGCACACGTCAATTTATCGTAGGTACAATAATATTACCTACACATGAAGCCAGCAAAATGTCCTCCATTTCGAAGATTTTATACCTGCAGTGAAAGCTTTAACAAAATGTATTTGAAAGTAATTTTTAAATTCTAAACGATACAATTGCAAAAATTGCTTGCGCTAAATTGTCGATTATCGATAAACACATCACTAGAACGGTAAACTGTTCATAACAACGACGATTTATAGGAAGGGGAGCATCCGTTTATCGGTGAAAAATAAAACATTATCTTGTATTTCCGAACGATAACATTATATAATTTAACAATTTTCTTTTTATTATTCTATGGTTAACGGGTTTATTTTTGTTTTATCTGTGGCAGATTTTCTATTATTATGTGTAATTGGTTTTAAATTTTATTGGTCTAATGATGGATGGCTTATTGAATCACTTTTTTATTATTTTAACATTAACATTTTGTGCAAAACTATAGCATAAACACCATAATAAATTTTCTAAATAAATTATTGATGTACCTACATACGAAAATGATATTTTTAAATTGAAGGTATAACTAAGTGTTTCTTTAAAAAATTACCTTTGTACTAAGAAATTAACTATATCTACTTACCTTCTTACCTAATTTTCTTTTTAGTTTTTCCGTTCGTAAAAACTACAATGAAAACTTGTAACTTTGAAATCATTTTTATCGTCTGCATTGAATAAACGAAACTAGCCTAATATCTAAAACTAGCTAGCTGCTTTTTGTTACATTTTTCGCAGTTCTTATCATAACATAAGTACATATATAAAAATTCTACGAACAAAAAACAAAAAAAATATCATAATCAGCTATTCAGTCGTTCTCACTTATAAGTGCTGTAATATAAAGTAAAATAAAGTGGTGTTTCTTTATTTTTTCAAATTAATTTTAACCATAACCTATATCTCAACCATATTGCATTAGACCAAAAACAATAAATCTAAAGTAAATAGCCATAGGCAGTACACCCACTTCACCCCCCACATGTGATTTAGTAATACGTGTTTTGTATCGTAAATCAGGAAATATAAGACTAGTATTAACCCATGACTTCGGTTGTAGTAGGTGTATTGTATACTACAAACGCCTACTTACTCGTAATACTAGAGTTACCTAGCTACTATTTAGTATTCTGTGGTAATAATATACTATGGTAATACGAATGTTTTTAAGAGATCGTATTTATTATAATCAAAATTATCTGGTTTTAAAGAGAAGATAATCGTTTCTTTTTAAGGAATTTGAGTAAAATTTATTTCAGTTTATAAATCTGCAGCACAGCTAATCACTTCATAGTATTAAACAATGTCGCTTATATCTTTAAAACAACATATCGGATTTTGATGCATTTTTAACAGATAGAGTGGTTCTCGATGTTTTAGTATATAAAGTTAAGTTTTGGACAAAGGGAAGCCTCGGGCGGAAAGCTAGTAGGTAAGTATAGAATAAAACAAAGTCGCTTCCCGCTGCCTGTCCCTATGTATACTAAAATCTTTAAAACGCAGCGGATATATTGATGCTGTTTTTTAAGAGGTAGGTACCTACATATACAGTGGTAGGTAGGTACTCAAGGAAGGTTTCAGTATACAATCTGCTAAATTTAGTCAAAGGGAAAGCGCGGGTGGAACCCTAGCTCCACAAGAGTACTTAGCCCACATTAAAATGACAATATTAAAATTATAACCGTTTGTTTATATCGGCTCGTTTGACGCTCTGCTTTGTTTGTAAAGCCCTCGATGCACTATCACTTTAGTGAAAACTGCCTGCCTATTTATAGCGTTTATTAGTTAATGCATTTCGAGTGCTTGTGGTCATTTTATGGATGACAGGGACTTAATGACAAACGCGAAATTACATCATTTCTAAACGGTGATTGATAAAATTTAAAATAGCTTTATATATTTATCAGTATGTCGAATGCAGTATTTCTTTAACTCATGTCTATAACGTATATTTCTGTAAAGTTTCATCAAAAACCGTCTAGTAGGTACCTACCTAGTTGTTACGTGAAATTCCATCCATGGATGGATGGATGTTTGTTGTTCTTTCACGTAAAAACTACTGAACCGATTACAATGAAATTTGGTATGTCTGGTAAGCTGAAGACCCAGAAGCTGATAGCTGATGACCATAGGCTTTTTATCCCGAAAATACCACAGGAACGGGAACTATGCCGGTTTTTCTTTAAAAGCGCGGGCGAAGCCGCGAGCGGAAATCTAGTACATAGTTTGCTATAATCTAAATTCTAAAACATCGCCATATAAACGCACCCTTAACAGAAGTTTCCAGACGAACCGGCGCGCAAAAGATAGTTAATTAAAATGCGTATAAAGAGAAGATCGTAATTAAGTTTAAGCCAGCGTTAACTGGCTGTTAAAACTTAACCACGCTTTAGATAGGGGCGGATGTTTATCAAACATACTTCAAAGTGAGACTTAGAAATATGACTGTTTGAACTATAATTTGCACGGGTTTTATTTTATACTAGCTGCATCCCGCGGTTTCCCCCGTAAATGGGTTTTTCCTTTTAATTATATTGTTCCTAATCCTCATGAAATATTAGAATATAAATTAGTCTTAGTTACTTCTCAGTACATAGGCTATCTGTCAGTGAAAGTCCCATCAAAATCGGTCCCGCCGTTCCTCAGATTAGCCGGAGCAAACGGACAGACAGACAAAAATTGTAAAAATTACTATTTTGGTAAATGTAGGTACCGTGTTTACATTCATATGTATTTTGTTAAAGTATTTTAATATTAAAGACACTCCAATTTTATTATTGGTGAAGACTAGCTGGTTGTGACTATGTCTGCGATAGAGGAGAATATTTACGCTACTTACTACCACTTACTATAGGTAATAATAATCCATACTAATATTATAAATGCGAAAGTAACTCTGTCTGTCTGT
>CAJQZN010041059.1:74933-102778 GCA_907164685.1 Colias eurytheme | reverse complement strand
AAAAAACTTAAGCAAAAATATGAAACCTTAATTGGCACACCTGGTTGGGCGAAAATCAGTGAAAAGAAAGAAGACAAAGGCTTCAAATCGGATGTTATGAAAACAGTTGGCCATTTACAAAAGAAAAAGATAACAAAGTTTAGTAAACAGATATTAGAGGTTACTAATCATACCAAAATTGTGACAAATCGCAAAACTGTTACTTCCTCAGCAGAATTCCATCCCAAAGTGAGTGCAATTTTATTGGGAGAACATTCAGGTATTGTCTCGCTATATTCAATTGAAGAGAAACCAAATAAATTACATAGTTTCAAACTAGGAGGCTGGCAAATAAGCCGAGCAAAGTTTAATCCCGATGGTTCAAAAGCCTATATTTCGTCAAAACTTAAACATAATTACTGTGTTTATGACTTGGTACAAGCAAGCAATAAGGTGATTCAGCTACCCAAGGTAGTTAAAAGAGCTTGCATTTTTGAACTATCGCCTGATGGAAAATTTATTGCGGCTACCATGGGATTTGATGAAGTTTATATAATGTGTTCAAATTCAAATGAGCTCTTGAAGTCCTTGAAGAATAACACTAATGTAAAATCATTGGTATTTAGCCCTGACTCTTCACAAATATACTGTTACAATGAAGAAGGCTATGTTGTTGTTTGGGATCTCAAAACATACAGGGCAGTGAAAAAATTCCTTGATAATGGATGTATCAACCCCTCCTGTATTAAAATGAGTCCTTGCGGTCGACTTTTAGCTACCGGCACAGGTGAGGGTATAGTCAATGTGTACGAAACTTCAAATATAACCACCAGTGACCCGATTCCCTTGAAAACGATATCACATTTGCAAACAAAGATATCAAATATCAACTTTAATTCAACTTCAGAGGTACTATCGCTTGCATCGAGTTACTATCCAAATGCTTTGAAACTTGTTCACATACCATCTTATCATGTGTTTGGCAATTTTCCACCACAGAGTACTAATTTAGTACAAGTAGAGACGGTCAACTTCTCTCCAAACAGTGGTTATATGAGTATAAGTAACAACAAAGGTGTTGTAAACCTGTTTAGGTTAAGGCATTTCCGTAATTATTAAGATAATAAAGATATTTTGTTACTTTAATTCAACCTGTATGAAAAGCAGTTAATTTTTTATTCAGTCATTTTAAAGCCACTGCAATATGACTGCAATTCATTTTTATAATTTTGTGTAGTGAAAAACTTAACAGCTCTTATCCTATGTAAGTTTGATCATCAGACATAGTCAAAACATTTGTTTTGGAGTAACATTTGATTTTATATTATACTAGCTGCGCTTCGCGGTTTCACCCACATCTCCAGTTGGTCTTAGCGTTATGGTATATAGCCTATAGCCTTCCTTGATAAATAGGCTATCTAACATCAAAAGAATTTTTCAAATTAGACCAGTCGTTCCTGAGATTAGCGCGTTCAAACAAACAAACTCTTCAGCTTTATAATATTAGTATAGATATTTTTAAGTACATACTGTGGAAGGATAATTTTCTTAAATAAAAACAAACAAATAATTGAGATAAGAGTTTATTTAATTACAACAAATTTGAAGCAGTTACACAAAATCCATTCTACCAGGCCCTTTTAAATGAGCTGCTAACAGTCACCAAATTACGTCATTCGACTATTTAATACTTTGCTAGGGCGAAATATACTATTGTCATTGTATTTGAAAAAGTAGTTTTTTATTGATAAAATACTATTTTTACAAACACAGCGATTTTGCTAAGATTTCCATGAGTCTTATTTGAAGTAAACCAAATGCATGAAATTATGAGTGAAAACAATGTGCTAAAATTTCATTTCTACTAGAAAGTTAAAGACGTAACTGTTTAAATAAAAAAAATAAAAAAACTTTTAAATCATTTAGGTATAATAATAAAAAAAAACACAAAACCTGAAAATAAAGGTAATTTTATTGTACACACATTTTTTTCACTGATATATGCAAAATAAATCAGGTTATCATAACCACACATTCAGTTTACCGCAAACCAAAATAACTTAGGGTTAAATATCCTAATATAGAAAAATCACAGAATTTCGAATGATTCTATGTGCATACTACGAAATGGACCTATAATATTATTTATTATGTTAGTATATTGAAGCACTAATCTACTGTAACAATTAACTACTTACTTATAAAATAGTGCTTTTCAGTGACTTTGAATGTAAGATAATTAAAAAAATCGTGACGTCATATAATTTTTTTTCAATATCACGTAATTAACAATGAATTTTTTTTATTAATATTCATATGTTGTGAAAAATAATGACTAAATATCACTTTTTTTATTGTCTTCATTCATAGTCACCGAGAGGCACCTAATTAAATATTCTATAGTGCTAATATCAGAAAGAAATATTGATACTACAATACAGTGATGGTTAAGCAAATGTATCTTAAAAAATACCTTTATTATTGAATATAATAATATTGACACAAACTAGTAGATTTTCAAACAATGTAGTGTAACAATACAGATTTGAGAATATTCAAAAGATTACATAATACAATCAATTTCATAGAAAGAAAACCAGGGCCGTCAATTTACCATTTTCTTTAAAATATACAGTAGGTACATAATTTTTGAGATATAAAGTGAAATATTTAATAAAATTCTAGTGGCATAGGTCCAATAACGTAAGATAGTAGCACAATTATAGGCTATTGGTAATGTTAGATTGGTTATTCACCTTCAGTAAAAATAAAGGCCAGTTTTACAACTTGCTGATAAAGTCACCGATAGCTTATTTAACACTTTTGACAATCTCTAGCCTCCTATCTCACACAAATCAATTGTTGAGACGTCAAATACAAGCATACTTTTGCATAATAAGGATTTTCATTCATTTTAACTGACGGATAAGCTAAAGAGAACATATTCAGAAGTTGTAAAACTGGCTATAATACTCGAGTTAGAAAATAAACTTTAATGTAGTCATGTGTAGCCTCTATATATATAATAGATAATATTCAAGATCCACAAAGACGTAAGTAATACATAGGTGTCTATGTGGCTTAGTAATTTTTTATTGTCACCTTCGATTCTAGTAAATAATCTAATACTAACACACAGTCAAACAAAATATTACAATTAAATTCAATCTAGCGAATCTATACCTTACCACTCATGTTATAAGGACAATTTCATAAAAAATACGGTTTGCACTCCGGGAGTGCCGGCTGAAGTGAAAACTTGATTATTAACGTTCAGCATGTTTGATATTTTGGAATGGTATCCGTCTTACGCATGGAATATAAGAGCTAAAAAAAAAAATCCGTCTTACGCTTTTTCGATCAGGCCACGAGTCCTGACGCGAGTTTAAGATTTTATACCCAACGCCGTTAAAGTTTTCACTTCAACATACTGAAAATGGCCATGGAGGCAATAACCAATTCAACATGACCTTACAACAAAGACCCCCACTTCCCTCATCTCGCACAAAGTTAGCTACAAGCGCATGCCGCATTGCACACTGTTCATATTTTCAAACTGATTGAGTGAAGGTTACAAATTACAATAACCAATCTAATATCCCTCCCTTTCCCCCCACTTTCCCCATACTTCCACACAAAGTTAGCTAACTGAAGGTGACAATAACCAATCTAACAAGACCCCTCTTCTTCTAAACCAAGTTAGCTAGTAGCGCACTGCACGCGGTTCATGCCGGGCTGGTCGTCGTCCTCATCGTACGCGTTGCGGTGAGCACGCCGCCGACGCCATTCTTGTTCAGGGTCTAACTCCATTAGTTGGCATTCTTCCGCTAACTCGGGGATGTCGACCTGCAATTTGATAATATAATTTCAATATTTTTGCAATTATTCAAACTCAAAACTCAAACTCAAACATTTATTTATTCAATTAGACTTCTTCGAGAAGCACTTTTGAAACGTCAATACATATTTTTTACATTTACCACCGATTCGGAAAGCAGTATCTATGGAGAAGAACCGGCAAGAAACTCCATAGTTGCTCTTTTAAATCATTTCAGTATTACAATTTTAATTTTACAAAATATGTAAGTAACTGTACGTATATATTATCATAATATGCCAAAGAACTGTCCTGTGGTTTTTACGCGACAACCCTCCATGGGTTTTTATCTTCCATATATTCCTTAATGCTGTAATATTATCATTGGTATACATAAATTGCAAAAATAAATAAATCATTATTTGAAACATCTTTCATTTTAAACAATTTTCAAAGCACATTTGTGTGTACACAAAGTGGAAACCTATTAAACAATAAAGTCGGCTTTATATTAAATGTTCTTTGTGGACAAAATTTTTATTTTATGTACTTGTATGCTACGCTCCAAAACCGAAAACGTTTATTAAATGAAAAAATATTTTACAACGCGTTGTTGACTGACGATTAAGAGATCCACATGCAAAATTCGTAAATGATATAATGAATGCTCACGACGTGTCTAACAATCACAGAAAGACATGACTTTTGAAATTTTTTTCACGACCATACAGCAAAAAAGTAATTTAATTGCAATTTTAACAATGTTCCGGACTGCGGACAAGTTTACAAAATGAGATTTATTGTCGTCCCAATGTACCATTCACTTGACCCAAGTTTGAAAACTTTTGGAATTATTGTGAATGGAATGTCTTGACTGACTGGAGTAATACCGAAATTCGTGTCGTGGCTGATATAGCCCTTTTGTTTTGGTCATTTGAGAAAAAGCAAATGGCGCTTTACAGTGCTAGTTGGCAATAGATATGAATCTAAATAAATCAATTTATAATTTTGCATACACATGATATAATATGTATTTTGCATGTATTTATCGTTAGGCTAACAACCTTGAAATAATTCCCAGTATAATCCACAATGTTAGGTCAGGTTAATAAACACGAGACGAACACGTGTCGAGGTTTATAATACCTAAATATAATAGAAATGGATTTTCCTTAGTTAAAATAATTAATACACAGTTAACTAATATTGTGTTAGTGTTATATAACAAAGGTAAATAAAATACATAATATACTAGACATATACTAATGTCCCACTATTTTAGACTTTTATAATTTTGATAAAATCAATTAACCAAAATTAATACAATAATTAACAAAAGATATGTCTGTACAATGTTTTTGTTATTTTTATAGCATTTATTCATTGTCACAAAAAATATTCAATCCAATAGAAGTGTTAAAGTACAATATACTCTAATTGGATTTTGAGCTATATTTAGAAGAATAGTACACAAGGGTGTTATTTAACATTTTACATAATTATTAATTTAGGGTTTGCCTAGGATGATGTCATAAGTCTAGCCCTAACAACGCAATTTGTTTACCAAAATAAAATATTACATTCGGTACAGTTATTAGGCAGCCAATTTTAATTCTGTTTAATTGTAAGTGTATGGACAAATAAACTTAATAGTAAGTAAGAATATCAAGTTTTTAGCCAATTCTTCTCCATAGAACCACTATAATAAGAGACTATGCAATAAAAAAAAATTAACATGAATATTTTTGAAAACTTCTTTAGGCGCGAAATTTCAAGGTTGCGTCATGGCAATACCGTCACGTCATGGAGTAAGGCTACAATTTTGGTATCATTGAATCTTGCTAAAACACGTGTGCTCGGCAGACACGCTTTTCTTTTTCTTATACATCTAGATATAATGCCGCCCTTTGCATCAAATGTCCTGTCTGTGTGTGTGAAATTTGTATTTTTGTTTTGTATGCAATAAAGATTATAAATAAAATAAAAAAAAAAGACGGGTGCACTCTGGGAGTGCCGGCAGAAGTGAAAACTTGATTATTAACGTTCAGCATGTTTGATATTTTGGAATGGTATCCGTCTTACGCATGGAATATAAGGGCTAAAAAAAAAAATCCGTCTTACGCTTTTTCGATCAGGCCACGTGTCCTGACGCGAGTTTAAGATTTTATACCCAACGCCGCTGAAGAAGTTTTCACTTCAATAAAATAAATAAATGTAATTGAGAGACTACAGATAAAATCTAAACTTACCCTAGGTCTTGGCGGCAGACAGTTTTCCAAAGCAGGAATGACTTCAGGCGGAATTTGGTTCGGGAAATTCACCAGGAACTGAATGATCAGCTGGCCCTTGTCGAATGGATTCTTGTACATTGGCATGCCTGTTGAAAGTTTTACGATTGATTATGAGGAAAATTACATTTTCGAATATTTTTTTTACCTTGAAACACAATTATTTTGTTGCATTTTTAAATTAATGTTTAAAGGCTTTGGAGATCTAATTGCCACAATCTACATTTATATATATGACTTTAAACACGGAGTACCGAGAATAAACGATATATCATTTCGTTTATTCTCGGTACTACCAAAGACAAACAAAAACTGAATTGGAAAAGAAAACAGCTAAAAAGTAAAATCCATTTTTACTTTTTCCACTCACAAAACATTATTACCTACAAATCAATAAAAAAGACGTGTGGCACTCGGGGACTGCCGCGGTAAAGCTATTGAATGCTATGCCTTCAAGCCACACCTCCGCGCCCGTCGGAGTGGGGAGCGTGAGGTTTTTCGTTACTAAATTTCTGGATTCGGTCCCCGCGCTCAAGGCCCGCGATAGAAGCTATGCAATAGCTTAAAAATATACATATAATAAACAATAACTAACCTTCATTAAGTACACACTTAAGTTCCCCATGCTTGGTCACTTCCCCTGGCATTACAGTGATCACAATATCCCTATCGTCCAGGGTCCTGATGACCTTCTGGAAGCCACATAGAGCCTCCACGAGCTCAATGTTGAGACGCACTATGAGATCGTTGCCTCTACGTTTGAATACCTGCAATAAAGAAATTGTATTGGACTAATAGTGTAATTACCTAATACATTTTTTAATCTGTTAAAGGTTTAAATTTCTAAGTGAAAATTTTCCAAGTTGTATCTTTTTTTAAGAATGATAGAGGTTTAATTAAATTAAAAGGAAATAGGTAACTAGAAATATCATTCTATGGAACATTTTATATTTTACAGTTTTCAAGGAAAGCAAAATAAATATTTAAGTCACATAGACACATTTAAGGTTGATGTTCCGACCGTCCCTCCATACATTTTTGATTACCTCTAAACACTTAACACAGACACTATTTCTTTAAAACTAATCATTTTATCACTTCTCTATAATGAAATGTGTGCGCGTTCGACCTTTTTAATCAATAATTTACAATATTTACTTAGAAAAACAACAGTAAAATACCGGAAAAATTTGACACTTCTACAGTAGTGTGCGTGACTTTTGCCAAGCGAAACACGACATAAAGCACGACATCTAGCGCATAGACTATATACTTATTACAGATCTAACGCGTCAATGTCTAAACGAAAGGCGATGTTTAGACATTGATGCGCTAGATGTCGTGCATTCGCGTTCGTTATCTTATACATAATGAGCATAATTCTTGAATGAGAATGAGAATTTCTTGTGTTGTGAATTTATTTTTGTATGCTTTGCATTTTAATTGATTCAAATTGCAATGTTTCTCTAGTATGCATTTGAGACTATATTGTAAATTGTAATAATTGATCGTGGGTATAGTAATTAATTATTCTAATAACGCAATTAGTAATATATGTATTTTCGGTGGGATTCAAAACAAAAAATTGGCCCGTGATTTTTATGAAATTTCACCACATTGCAAATCACATCAATCATAGTTCATACACATGTATGACGAAAGTGATTAGTATTGTGGCTAACATTGACTCATCAGTTCATCACTACAACCAGTGATAAATCAGTACCTATATCATATTGTGTTTGAATATTTTTAAACAATGATATAAGTATACAATTATTATAAATCGGTAAACTATCAAAGTAATCACAAACTTGCAAACATTGCATTGTTAAAATGTCCAGTAGTTTATGAGCCTATTCATTACAATCAAACAAACAAACAAAGTTTTCCTCTTTATAATATTAGTGTAGACAAACACTATGAATACGATCACGAATGCAAATTCGGGGATTTTCTAATTATTGCTAAATAATAATTGAATTCGTTTTGAAATACTCTATAATTTTTAGACATTTATAATGTGGTGCTCATTTTTTTTGTACTGCTAACGCTATTGTAGGTTCCTATTTTCGTTGTTTTATTTCAAGTGAACACGGCCATACAATTTTGTCACGAGCCGCCTATGATTGTAGGTACTTTTGTTAGGCTCCTTCGTCGTCCGCGTCGGCTCGAAAGTTCTTGATTTCATTGTCACGCGCTATGATTTGCGCGCGGATTTTCTTGTGTTGTGAATTTATTTTTGTATTATTATTATTTTTTATTTATTTTTTTATTTTATTGATTCAAATAAAATATTTCACTAGTATGCATTTGAGACTATATTGTATTATGTATAATTTATCGTAGGTATAGTTATTCTTATAACGCAGTTATATTTTCGGTGGGACAATTTGACCCGTGATTTTTCTGAAATATCACCACGTTGCAAATCACATCAATCATACACACGTATGACTAAAGTATAGTGGCTAACATTGACTCATCAGTTCATCACTGAAACCAGTGATAAATCAGTATATCATATTTTATTGTGTTTGAATATTTTTTAAACAACGATATAGGTATACAATATTATTATAAATCGGTAAACTACCAAAGTACTTCCGAATTTTCAGACAGACAAACAAGTAGTTTGAACACGCAGTTTTCTTATACTAGTAGCAAAAATCAAAACCATAATATTATGTTTACCTACTATATTTTACTAAAAGTCGAGTGCGTCGAAATCGTAAATAATAGGTAATATAATGTTTTTCACCTTCCTGGTTATTTTCCCATAGTAAATAGTGTTTTAGGTTTGTTGTTGTAGGTAGGAATAATAATAATTATTCTTACTTGTTGGTTATGAAATGTATATTGAAATAATTTACTTTTACAAATCATTAGTGATATTAGTTTTGAGTGAAAATGCTTGGATCAGCATAATATTATATGGTACTTCAAATACATGTTTTGATAAAAAAACAATAGTGTAATAAAATAAAACTGCGTTTTATTGTAATCAATGTTGACAGTTTAAATTCCAAAATTATTGATCAATAAAATAGTTTACACCAACAAATATGTATAACTTTTATTTTTATAACCATCGTTCATAATATAAACCGTAGCAGGTGGCGTTTTGAAGTTCTGTCTACTCATACAGAAAAATGGAAAACTTGTTTTTTTTGTAAACAATTTATTACTCATTATTGTTGTTTGGCTGTGTGTTTGGCAACTCGAAGCGTGGTCGTCCGTCGTAGGTACTTTTGTTTTGTTACTCAGGAGGATAACCTCAGACTGTAGACACTGTAGTGATGTCAAGACAAATGTGCGAAAGACTGTAAAGTCAGACGCTAATTTAGAAGACGGGCTACCCATTGGGGCTGTTGAAATTGTCTGGAGATCCTTTTGGAACTCATCCATTCTGTGGTTAAACACTTCAAACATCTGATCAATAGACTGTGTGATGGATTCCATATTAGTTTTAGTGCAGTGGCAGTGTAAATGTTGTGGTTGAGGTTATGTAAATTTAACACTTTAGTTAACTACCAAGATAGAAAGAAATGAGGATAGGACACAATAACTATTGGTTGAGGTATTTATAAACTCATAATATACTTTTAAAAAAATCACGTTTTAATAAATTTCTAGAATTAAATTAGAACAGCTGATTCAAAATAGCCTAAAAAATCTTAATAATAATAATTACGCTTCACAGCAAGAAGAAATGTACCATATTATGTACCCGCACAAAGTCGATATTGTGTTGCCTACCGTTGGACTCAATGGCTAGGGTTGTAACTACCTTTAATAATTATTACCAAACTAATAAACCGAGTGATGCGAAATAACCATAATTCTTTTAGAGTTTGATAAAATGATCAGGCAGGTATTTTCTTTAATCCTCTGAATTCTCGGTTACTAAATTGTATCGTTGAAATTATTCTTAATCGCGTAAATTTAATAAATAATCATATGGAAAACACTTTTCATTTGTTTTTTTACTTTCACGCCCAACTACTATACAATAATTACGTTGTTTCGGTATTTTGACGAGAAAACGCAGGAAACATCCGTTGTATCATTTTAGATAGATTGTATATTTTGTATCTGTAGAATTGAAATCAAAGCTATGTATATGTTGTCTCCATTCTTTTCTTATCGGATTGTTGATCCCAATGCGAATGCGTCACTTAAATTTTATAAAAGACAATTAAGAACATCAAAAATAAAGTGATACGTAAATATTTCACAGTGCAATATATTATGTAATTAATAATAATTATATATTTATGAAAAAATAATTACATCAGATTTAATAATCGCAATTGTTTTGAATGTACATATGAATAAATGATTACATCATAATAGTAATAATCACAATTGTTTTATTTCCCATTTGTTGCAACCCTAGCATATTTTCATGTAGCAGCAGAAGTACCTACACTGGCGGCGCGGCGGCATCGTGCGACATCAAAGGCATTCCCAGCAAGCACATAAATTGTATATTAACCAAAAATATATACAGAATTATGACTTGAAGTTATATTAATTATTTAAATCGTCACTATCCAAATATAAGTACTTTATAAAGGCATTTGCTTCATCAAATAATGCTAACTATTATATTATGGTTACCAAAAAATTGTTACAATGTCAAAAATCTTAAATAAACGTAGGATAATTCTAAATTACAGCTTCTAAAACAGCTTTCAAACTTATAGTAAGACTATTATCTTATATTGGTAATTTTAATAACGTTACGCTCTAAATAAGCATAAATAAATTATTTTATAGTGCCTTTGAACGTATGTTGGTTTTTTAGGGTTCCGTAGCCAAAATGGCAAAAACGGAACCCTTATAGTTTCGTCATGTCCGTCTGTCCGTCTGTCCGTCTGTCACAGCCGATTTACTCGGAAACTATAAGTACTACAGTGATGAAATTTGATGGGAATATGTGTTGTATGAACCGCTACAAAAATATGACACTAAATAGTAAAAAAAAGAATTGGGGGTGGGGCCCCCCATACATGTAACTGAGGGATGAAATTTTTTTTTTCGATGTACATACCCGTGTGGGGTATCAATGGAAAGGTCTTTTAAAATGATATAAAGTTTTCTAAAAAACATTTTTCTTAAAGTGAACGGTTTTTGAGATATCAGCTCTCAAAGTCGTAAAAAGTATGTCCCCCCCCCTCTATTTTTATAACTACGGGGTATAAAATTCTAAAAAAAATAGAGGTGATGCATGCTAATTAACTCTTTCAACGATTTTTGGTTTGATCAAAGTATCTCTTATAGTTTTTGAGATAGGTTGATTTAACTGTAATTTATTATATTTGCTGCTACGGAACCCTTTGTGCGCGAGCCCGACTCGCACTTGGCCGGTTTTATTAAAGAATAAAAGCTTTATAATAGTCCATTATTGTGTTAATTTAATACTAATCCTATATTAACATTGAATTTATAACAATTATTGCTTTTGCTCCGTTTTCTTTCAAATTTATTCATCTCTACAGTATATAGCTATATATTGATCGAAATAAAAGTATTGTTAGAACTATGAGTAATAATAACATCGTAATTTGAATTTGGTTAATGGATAAAAAGGCTTTCAATAAAACTACAAAACAGGCGGATTCAAATGAAAACTTAAAAAGGAGTATACTGATTTTATTAACAATTGTAGTAAACAAAAAAAGATTCTTCATCGGCATCTTCATATTATGTTGGGAAACGCTTTACTTTGCAGGGCATGTTGGTTCTGAAAAGAACAAGCAAGTTTGTTTTTTAAATGGCTTAATTAAAAATCTTGGCTTATTTATTTTATACCAAGTACCTAACTAATTACGGTTCCCTGATAAGCTCGATAAAAATCAGTCACTAATACGTATAATGAGTTTAAGCATCATAACATATTTCCGAAGTGCTGTTATATGGCTGAACATAATAAGTCTCTTGTATTACACTATATACGAGCTCTAATTTTTGTGACAAACCATATTAAAATTAACAGCACTATTATGCTATCGTGAAATGCCTAAAGCTTTAATTTCATTTGTCGCCATTTGCTTTCCTTTTCCTATCTTACAAAAATAATACAAGTTACTAAGATCTGACTAGAAAGGGAATGAAATCATTTGTATTTTGTACCAATATCTTTATAAGGTACTTTAATTGTTAAAACTATTACTATAATCTAAATTTTGTGATATTTGTTAAAAATAGGTTATGTTTTATAAAAAAAAAATATACTAATAAAGTATATTAGCGAGGGCGCGTGTATTCTTTCTCAATAACATGTATATTTGACCCGACAAACTGATGCGCGCAGCTAATTTCACTCAAAACATTCAGAAATACAGGCGGTACTTACCCATCATTCAATATTAATTTTCACATTTAAATATTTCAAGTCCACATAACGTTGCACGATCAAAAACAGATCAATATATTTTTAAAATCAATAAGATTTTCTTTTTTACAAAGGAATTACAACAGTTAGCATTGTTATGAAATTTTAATAACAGATTGTAATTTTAAAAGCTATATAATGACTGTAATGAAGTCGCAAAAAATGTCATTTGTTTATTCATGTGCTCATAACTGACTTAATTAATGATTTAATACGATAATTATAATGCTATTAAATTGCCTTTATATAGCTCAACGCTGTCTAAAGGGGGGGCCCAAATTTTACTTATAAGAGTCGTATAAAAGAAATACAGCCGATATACGATTTGGTTATAATGCTTTGTACATGAACTCGTGCTATCATAAGTTTGTTATAATGGTGTTTTGTGCTTGCTGGGTTGCCTTACTAGGAAAGTTTATAATGATTAACTCTTTAATAATTATTTTTGACTTTACTCATTTCTTTTATTATATAATTTACGTTTTACTTTTACAGAATCCGATTCAATGGATTATGAAGACGAGTCACACAACGCCATACGATAGTGATGATGAATGAACATTTCAATAAATGCATGCGTGTTTTTTTATGTTGTTTTGTAATTGTTAATTGTTTCTTAAATAAAGAAATAAACTAAATATTTAAATGATGATTTGTTATTTGCAACACAACTTTATATTTGAGATTCTTTACAAATGTATATTTAGTTTT
This sequence comes from Colias eurytheme, assembly GCA_907164685.1. Lineage (NCBI taxonomy): Eukaryota > Metazoa > Arthropoda > Insecta > Lepidoptera > Pieridae > Colias > Colias eurytheme. Next base: position 89,583 of record CAJQZN010041059.1, on the reverse strand, counting down.
GTATCATCAAATTTATAAATTTTATTCCATAGTTTTCAAAATTAAATGTAAATGACCATAAAAACATTAATAAAGTAAATCATTGATGTAAGGTCAGGGAACGTAATACATATATACATCTGACCATGTAGAAGCTAAGTCTTGTTGACTGCTGAAGTCTGTAAAGTTTTGTTGTCTGCTGAAGTCTGTACGCAATGAAAATGTCTGCCGTTTCGAAAATAAGTTTTTAAGACCCTAATAAATAAAATATATGAATGGCAGATCTGGTCAAATACTTTCAAAATTGTATTTTTTTCAGCACTTTCATAAGTGTCTGCCAGAATGTTATCCGCGTGATAATGGTCTGCCATTGTTATTTTCCGATAGTAATAATAATCTATTTTCAAATATCAAAATGGCAGACGTGGTCAAATGGTTTCAAAGTTCGCCAAAAATTTCCACCTGTCTTACCTAAGCGCGCGCCCCGTCCACCACTCTGGGCTTAGTGACTCCTCATCTCATGTATAGTAGGTATAGGGGAATCAACACACAAAAATCCAGGTCTGGTCAAATACGTACAGGTAGCTTTGCGCTAGCTCTCTAGCTATTACTTCTTATGGAGAGAAAACGTAAACATGTACCACGGGCGAAGCCGGGGCGGACCGCTAGTAAATAATAAAATAATAAATAGTGTATTAGATTTGTTATTGTATCTTGTATACCTACGAATAATTATTCTTACGTCTTGTTGGGAAATGTTCAAATACCTACCTATTGAAATAATTTACTGTTACAAATCATTAGTGTTATTAGTTTTGAGTGAATAGGCATGGATCAGAAATTCAGAATATAATATGCTACTAACTACTCAAATACATACATGTTTACACAACAAACACCACTTACCTCTATAACTATAAGTTATAGAGGTCAGTGACCGTCAGTGACAAACACTATGGATACCTACGCTCGCGAATGCAAATTCGGTGATTTACTAATTATTGATACCTAGTCATTGAATTCGTTTTGAAATAGCCTGTACTTTGTAATTTTTAGTGTTATAGACATTTATAAAATGTGGTGCTCATTTTTTTGTAATAAATCATCCCGAACGCTATTGTATTTTCGTTGTTTTATTTCAAGTGAACACCTATACAATTTTGTCACGAGCCGCCTCTGGCCTCTGGGTGAAATAAACAAGTCAAATGATTTTTGTTCTAATTGTATTTTGGTAGTAGTTTGTTTAGAATTTACATTACAATTGTTTAATTTGTATTTTGTATTTGCAGTAAAATAAAAAGATGAAAAACTTCATTAGGTATATTGTACGACACCTCACTCTGAATCGCGCTAGCGAAATTTTTTCGTTACAGAGCACATATACAACTTTCGGACAATCTCCATTGAGGCCGGCCGGCAAATCGAGTATGTCGAGAAACTTCACTTATTCGATGGAGGTATTCTACCTTCCTTCCTCCACAGTTGTGGGACCCCGACGTGCATTGAACACGCAGCTTTCTGATACTAGTAGCTAAAATCAAAACCACAGATATGTCTGTGATCAAAACCATAATAATATTTTTACCTATTATTTTACTAAAAGTCGAGTGCATCGAAATCGTAAATATGTTTTTCACCTTCCTGGTTTTTTTTCCATAGTAAATAGTGTTTTTGATTTGTTGTTGTATGAATAATTATTCTTTCTTGTTGGTTATGAAATGTATATTGAAATAATTTACTTTTACAAATCACTAGTGATATTAGTTTTGAGTGAAAATGCTTGGATCAGCATAATATCATATTTGCTACTTCAAATACATGTTTTGATAAAAAAAAAACAATAGTGTAATGTAGGTAATAAAATAAAACTGCGTTTTATTGTAGGTAATCAATTTTGACATTATTTATTTCCCAAAATTACAATAAAATAGTTTACGCCAACAAATATAACTTTTATTTTTATAACAATCCTACTTCCTACTAATGCGAAAGTTTGTGAGGATGTGTATGTGTGTGTTTCACGCAAATACTACTGAACCGATTACAATGAAATTTAGCACACATATAGAACGTAACTTGGACACATTGAATAGGTTTTATCCCGGAAACCCCACGGGAACGGGAACTATACGTGTTTTTTTTTGAAAATGCGGGCGGAAAGCTAATCGTTCATAATATAAACCGTAGCAGGTGGCGTTTTGAAGTTTTGTCTACCCATACAGAAAAATGAAAACCACAGGAGATTGCCCAAGTGACTATGGCACTTGGTATCGCAATCAAACTTATTGTGTCAAGATGAAATATAGCTCAATTTAAAGCTTGATGTTAGTACTTTTAGATATGATTAAAGTTTTTATGTAAATAAGCCGCAGTTCGCGACAATAAAAATAAAACAATAGTTTTATTCAACACTTCAAAAAACTACTTAATCGAGTTTAAACTAACGATGAACGTTAAGTTTTACATTTATTACATAGGTAATATTTTAATTTACAAGACAAATGTGAAAAGTAAATCGTAATTTAAACATTATTTCAAAATAACATCGAACAATGCGTCGAACACATTCATTTGACATTTCAAATAGAAACTATGACATAATTATGACGTTTGCAAGAGAGATAGATATAGGTATGTGTCAAAACAAAACTTTTACTTTTATTTCTATTTATTCGGTATAATTACAACTTTAGTGATAAATATGATCATTATAAATACAAATAGGAATTAACAATATCACGAACACGTGACACAACTAGTATTTTACCGATTCCATACGTAGTCATACATGTTTCAAAAGAAAAACTTTTACTATTATTTCAATTTATCCGGTTTAATTAAGACTTAATATTGATACATATGATCATTATAAATACAAATAGGAATTAACAATATAACGAATACGTGGCACAACTAAAATTTTACCGATACCACCCGTGGTCATTCTCCTTTGTGGGTCATTTGTAACAGGATGGCGGTTCTACAGCGAAAAAAGAAAAATGATGGTCAGAACGCTGATACCGGATACCATAAGATACTGTAATATAAAATATTACTAGATTAGATAAAATATTATAGGTAGTATCTTCACCGTGTGTGACGCGCTTTACATTCACGCCATCTAGAGTTAAATCTTTATCATTTTTGTATACGTCTGTGTGTGTAAATGACCCTGTATGCAATGACAGATGTTAAAACGCATAATTTTACCGAATTGGGTGGATTTTAAGGCAATGATATAACATATTTCAATAAAATATAATATTCAGTAACCGCCATGACTATTCCTAGGTTTGATGACTATTCCAATTACGCAAAAACTCAAATAAACTAGAAATGTAGAATTCAGCGCCATCTAGCGGGACATTGGCTGGGAACAGATCGTAGCAATCACCTTAATTAATTGGTTTACCTAGATGAAACATTCTGAGAAAAAAAAAAACAGTCTAATTGAAAACCTTGTGTGGGTTATTTTAATTGAACTTTAAATAAGCTTCATACAAGTACATTAAATGAATATGCATTATATATTTTGATATTTATTTACCCACAAATCAAGTAAACAATTATCTTGACTCATTACCGTGGGGCTCACCCACACACTCACGTTCATATTGTGCGAATTACGTCAACATAATATCCTCTAATAAATCTATGAAACTTCTAGAGGCAAATGCATTCCTAGCACTAACTGGCTATTTGAAGCTGTTAATTTATGAATAGTAGTTCTTATTATAAATAATAATGTTAATCAGTATCTAATAATATGTTCCCAAGCTGCAAGCATTGATCCAAATTTTTCTTTTAGCCTAAAATTATAATTTCAAATCCAAGAAATATGTCACCAACAAATTGAAGCTAATAACTTTAATTAATCGTACCTATTGTATTTGTTTTACTTTTCTTTTGGTAATAAATATCAAATACATAAATTTAGTTGCAAAACTTTCCCACACTGCGCTTCGTCTTAAATAACGAGAGAGAGACGGAACGATCTCCCGTCTCATCTCGAGCGCTGCCACCAATAAGACGTTATCACGTAAACATCTCGAACGTAAACCTACTTTACAAATAACCAATTTTGGCCAATGAATACAAAATTTTTTGTCCACTTACCTCATGCTCCTTCTCATCGAGCACAATGATCAGGTCCCCTGGCTCCATGTCAGGCTCCTGGTCACCCTCACCGCTGAACACGATCTTCTGTCCGTCCGTCATTCCCTTGTCCACGTGCACGTCTAGTATCTTGCGGTCGCGGACCGTTTTGCGTCCCTGCGAATGAGTTATTAGATTTTCGGTTATTTAAATAGGTATAATATAGTTTTTTTTATAAATTTGAAGGTTAAGAATTACTGAAATATAATAAAATATTTGCTGCTTCATGCTTCGAAGTTAGAGATTTATGATAGGGTAGCAATAAAACGAGTGACTGTAAATTACAGTTCTAAGTGTCAAAATTAATTAATTTGGGTTATAGAATTACTAAGTGAGCGACTGACTTCGAGTGACGAGAAATCAACAGAACAGCAACTTACAAACATTAATTTGAGTTACTTAAAATACAAAATGAGCAGCTTCATAATATTTGAGCGGCATTTTATCTTAAATGAAGTGTTTCGAATACATAAACCACTTTGAAAAATACACTAATGAGCAGAGTATAATGAGCTCACATTTAAAAAATAAAAATAATATGAAATAACTATTTGAAGAAACACTATTCTATTAGTTGAGCAATTTTATTATTGAAATAAGGGTAATTAAATAAAACAATGAACTCCGTAAAAATAAAGTAATATGCATGCACGAAATGCGACCATTTTTGTTTGTTTTTTAAAAGCGATTCGCTTCTGGCACTCGCCGGCCGCTGCCGCGGCACGCTCGCTTTGCTCGCTCGGCTCGTGCGTTGTTTATTAAAGTCTAACCTAACCTAACCTAACTTTTTTCAATAGAAAACTATTGAAAAAACCATTCGCTTCTGGTATTCGCCGGCGCTACCGCGGCACTAACTTAAAATATTCTGAATTTTTAATGTTTTATGGACTCTCTAAGATATTTTATACGATCTGGCCAAATGTCGATGACCAAATCGACACGATAACGACGATCAAACTATGTTGGCCATTTCATGAAATGAGCAAATCTACGATATGGCCACGACACATACATATCTATTGAAAAATTCGGGACAGTCGCACGATCCTTTTTGCCAGTCGATTCGTCGCCCCGCCCCTATTCGAATTCGCGCGCATTTAAAAATCTGTAGTTTTCATTAAAAAAGCGTATCAAAATAAAAAACATAAGCCCTCAAATAGAATATCAGTAACCAATAATCATTAAGAAAGCAGCTTACAAAACTTTGCTCAAAGTGAACTTTTTAGTAGTTCGCTAAGTATAACCTCACTTAGAAAAATCGAATCTATCTTAATATTGAAGTTGCCCTCTCTGTATTTCCAGTCGCTCACTTAGTAATGAAGTCGCTCGGATAAAATTTTAATATCTGAAATGGATTTATCACAATCCACTTTTTGTAAGCTCGTTCTGGATTTTATTATAAATCAATATTCGTCGTCAGTTTAGTTAATTTTTCGCTTAGTCAAATTCATACCGCTCAAGTTATTAAAACAGTATGTCATCATCAGTCGCAAAGTTTTTTTTTGTTCGCTCGTTTTATAATTCCCCTTTATGATATACATTAAATTTTAATTACGTTTAACTTTGTTCATTAGGTTGCACTGGAAATTACAATACATTCATGTCAGTAAAAACATAGCTTTTGAATAATAAATAGTTTTTAAAATTGGGTGAGTACTTTCGACTAAAATTGTAACGTACAAACAAAACAAAAATTGTATATGGATGTATTTTAACAAACAAAAAAATATACATAGCTTATACATAGATCAGCCTTACCTGACAAACTTTACACCTATCCTTTGGATCAATAATCTCTCTCTGCCCACGGCACTCGCTGCACACCGTTTGTATCTGCTGGATCATGCCGGGTCCGAGCTGTTGGATCTGCACTTGCATGCCTGAACCGCGGCACGCTGTGCATGTTTGTACTGCACCCTGTTTGATAAGATTTTTATGATAGAGCTGACAATGGAAGTTGATTGCCAAATAATAATAATTAATATGTAATCATCACCAATCAATTGGAAAACTGCATGTTAACATCAAGCAGTATTCATTCAAAACAAGTTTATCTATTGGTTACATAAACACAGAATGTTTTGTTGTGGAACAAAAGCAAGCATTGTAATGCTTCTCAAAATGAAAGTAGTACCATGTTGTTTGTATTTATTCTTCCAACAGAAAAATTTAATTTTTACAAGATTCCTTACTAGACAAAATTTACATAAATTATAACAAAGCATAAATATGAATATTAAATAGCATAAATACAATAAAAAGTACACACAAATAACAACATATGTACCATGCTGTTTGTAATTATATTTCCAACAGTAAATTTAATTTTTACAAGATTCCTTACTAGACAAAATTTATATAAATTATAACAAAGCATAAATATGAAAATTGCTTTACAATAAAAAGTACACACAAATAACAACATTTGCCTGAGGGGTCGCCTGGTAGACATCACTCTGAACTGATAAGGCCGCCCCGTTACACATATTAAAGCTGTAACTTTGTGATTTATTATTTACTTTTATATTTTATAAAATAATGTGTGTAATGAAGTGTCAAATAAATAAATAAATAAATAAACATATCCTCACCTTCTTCCCGCCTCGACCCTCGCATTTCTCACAAATCACATTCTTCTGTAGCGCCAACTTCCTAACCGCACCCCTGTACAGTTCCTCCAATGTCACCGAGAGCTGATGTATCACGTCTTTGCCCTTACGCTCTCGGCCCCGACGACTGCCCCCGCTGAAGCCTCCCCCGAAGAACATGTTGAAGAGGTCCATGGGAGATGAGAAGCCGCTTGCGTCTACACCACCTTCTTTGAGCGCTTGTTCACCACCTATATTAGTTTAAAGTATTGTATTGTATTGTGACCTAATTATTGTATTGTATTAGCATGTTGTGACCTAAGTATTGTATTGTATTAAACTATTGTGACCCAAGTATTGTATTGTATTAGCCTGTTGTGACCCAAGTATTGTATTGTATTAGCCTGTTGTGACGCAAGTATTGTATTGTATTAGCCTGTTGTGTCACAATGCAAAGGCCCCCAAGGCGCTTCCATGTAAATTGAAATGAATGCTGTATTTGTCATTCATAATGATTAATTATTTAGTTTCATACATCTTTGACAATATAAGATATACCAACATGTAAAAAAGACAACAATTATTTTGAAGTTTGACATAAAAATAACAAACAATACAATATTTACATTAAATAGGTCCATTTCAAATGAATGTAGTTAACAAATTATAATGAATATAATGTGGTTTTTTATATATCATATGGCATAACTTTATAGCACTGAACTTCATAACCTATTAGTACAATAGATAAAATAAGTAATAGACAAAAATTTTAACAAAATTTTAGAAAAAAACCAAAATTTTTAGGTTATACCACTACATTAATAACTATCAATAACATTTAAATATTAGGTAAAACAGCTAAGTACTTTATGAATAAGGACATAGGAATAGGTCTTTGTTAAAGAGTATTTTTCTTTATCAAAACAAGGGCCGATTTTGGAATGCTTGGATAAAACTTATCTGTCCAATAATGTATTACATGATAATATTAAAATGTCACGTAAACTGTCAAATACGGGCAATTAGAATATGTTTTTAAAATGGTAGTTTTATACATTATTCGACAAATAAGTTTTAACAAAGGATTGACAAACCAGCCCTACCACAATAAGTGATCAAATATATATGAGTAAACAGTAAGTAAAGAATAGCTACGTCACATATAGTTAGCATAGTTAGTTATAAATACAATTAGCATACCTTGGTCATAAATCTTCCTCTTGTCTGGGTTGGACAGGACTTCGTACGCCTGCGAGATCTGCTTGAACCTCTCTCCCTCATTTGGATTTTTATCTGGGTGATATTTGAGCGCCAACTTTCTGTAGGCCTTTTTGAGCTCGTCTGATGTGCAGGTAGGCTTCACACCCAGGATGTCATAGTATGTCGTTTCCTTCACCATCTTGATTGCTGTTTTATCAATAACATTTGGTTATTCTGGGTTTGACACACGTGAAATATTTTCAGATATTTTAATGATATTATTTTATGCTTACAGCCATAAATAGGAATATTTACAAGTATATTTATTGAAATACTAATGCACAATTGTGTTAAATTAGCTTGTTTCATATGTATAATTCAAAGGAAGTAATCTTTTTATATTCATTGTCATGCAGTATCTATTGTTATTAAAGAAATATAATAGGTTATAAAAAATACTATTTTTATAAGCATTCATGTGTCCTTCTTTACTACGAAGGGTTATAAATTTAACTAGCTTCTTTTTACATGCAACATTATGTGAAAAATTATCATAAATGACTGGCAAAAAATAAATTCACGATGTTATTGTATAAAATGGATATCATTCTAACCCCTCGTTTTCACCAAGAAACAAGTTAAATACTAGTTTGATACAAAACTTGTAGAATACTTTTCAAAACATAATTATTTGTTTTATAAATGTATTGAGACTATCTCAAACATTCTTTCGTTCACACTTTGTAGCCCACAAGTATTTATACAAGTATAAAACACATTTGCGTTTACACTGAAGTCTGTGACATGTTAGAACTTGTCTGATCCATTGATAGCGTTCTCACCTACAAAATACAGTCGTGGTTTAGATAAGTATTGTTTATTTTATTGCAATTTCTGTATAATACTAGTAACAAACAAGTTTTAAACTTTATCCATGTTTGTTGGATAAAGTTTTCAACATACATAGGGTCATTGCGCCTGTTCGCGTCCACATGCCTATTCGCGTCCATTTTGCGGATATCTTTTAGAAAATTCACGAAAATAAGTATACTTTGAGTAAAATTGTAATAAGAAAAATTTCCGATAATACCTCAATGTATAAGAGACACGCACACATATTCAAAATATGCCTGCGCACCGCCTATGCTATTAAAAAAAATATTTAATTTTGGCTATTAAACGAGAGAGCTAAAACGCGCGGGATTTTAAGAAAAAAATAGTGCGTAGCGTCGCGTTTGACGGTAAGTATCTTATTGTTAAATGTGAATTTTTGAATATGTAACTGTTTCTTTACTTTGCTAACAAAACATGGAATAGTATGGATTATAAATCAGCTTATTTCTTTTACAATTAATAGCTAAAATAAGGTGGACGCGAATTACTACACCGAATTTGTACAACTTCCATTTTGCGTCCACGGTGGGCGCAAACTATACCTATAGTGCATAACAATAGAACATATTGCGTCCACATTGTTTTTCATTACTTAGCAATGAATTGTTTGTTAAAATATGTAATTTAAAATAGATTGTAAATTTTTGACTAAGACTACAAGTTGATAATTTAAATTTTCATTTATATTAGCAAATTTTTATGCTATTTTTTCATTTTAAAATGGGTATTCTAAGAATGAGACTAGAATCTTTGAGAATGAGAGTCTGTGGTTAAGAAAATAATATGAACAAAAAAGAAATTTAATTCATTAGAAAATCTCTCAAAAGGAAAAACCGGAATCCTTGAAGGATCACTTTGATATCCGTCCGTCTGTATGTCCGTCTGCCGGTCTGTCTTTCTGTCAAGACCCTTTTTCTCAGTAACGCGTGGAGGTATAAAGCTGAAATTTATATTGAATACTCAAGTCTACGGTCCCTTGAAGCAGTGAAAAAATCAAACTTATAAGCCAAAGCAATCAAAAGATACAGCCGTTTATGCTGCAAATTTTCGCAAATTTCGACATTCGCAAGGGAATCAAAACCTACAGGGTACTTTACGTGAACACAGACACTTGAAGTTTGGTACGAAGCAACGTCTTATAGCACAAATAAGGGAAACATTGAAAAAATAATCATTTACAGTTAAAACATATGAAAAAAAACAGGTTAATACGGAACCCTCGGTGTGCGAGTCCCACTCGAATTTGGCCGGTTTTTATTAAATAACTATATTCGTAAATAAATAATTTATTGAAATCTAATTTTTATTTGCATTTATCTGATAAAATATCACCCAATACACTCTTAATTCCTTTTCTAAGCTGGTGGACGCGAACTGGTCCACGGGTGGACGCAAACTGGAATTTTTGGACGCGAACTGGGTAAAACGCCTAATTCTGCTATTTGTCTAGATAAATAAAAACCACATGATATTTCCAACACAATTGAAAGTAAATCTTAAAATAGACTATGTATTGAACACGTTACATAAATTTTGCGTTGAAATTTGTTCTGGAACATTTTTATTTTCTCCTTCAAACTTTCCAACTGCACTAAGTGGACGCGAACAGGCGCAATGACCCTACATCTCACAAAAGTTTTTTTTATTAATAGAAATTATAAAAGTAGGTACGTCTGAATTTGTCTCGAATTCTACAAGTATTGCTACAACAAAAACAAGAGATCATAAACATGTAGGCAACTAGAAGTTTTCAACCAACAAGTTTAATATAAGTTATCCTACATGTATCAAATTTTGTATACAACATGTTTTACACATGTCTATGAGAAACGAAAACATTGCATCAAATTTGTAAAATACATGTATTATACTTTGGTGAAAACGAGGGGTAACCAATACAGTGTTTATTGAGAAATTCTATCACAATGAAATGAATGCTCACGAAAATGTAGTTTGAAAGAGACGCATCATATTCAAATAAATATACCTAAATGTAAATTAATATGACACATGTATCGATTATTTATAAATTAACAATCGTGTTTTTTCCAATATATTTGATCGTCGACAAGAGCTCGTGGTAGCTAGAATCCAAACCTAATTATGTGAAAAAATCAAATGCCTCGTTTCAATGCAGACGCATTTTCTTCTGTATTTCGACATGGAAGATAACTTACAATTTCACCGTACTTTGTAATTAGTAGATATTTCGTACGGGTTTACAAAATTAAATTAGAACTTACCAAGAGCACGTCACAAATCCAATAAAACACTCAGCTGCTGGAGACGTCAATTTCCAGAAACAACGATCCAACAAATTGTGGACACGCGACACAAGGAACACCTTTACTTCACTGGAATGAAATCACGAATGACGTTTGAAACAACGAAATAACTGCATAGAACCTTCTTCACTTCGATGTTTGCGCAAAAGTCGATCAAAAAATGTGCTTTCTAGAACATTCTCGATATTCCATTATACGGTAAAGTACAAAATTGCGTTCCATTTTAACCACTACTAATGAACATACTACAACAAAGAAATCTATAATTTAATTTAGTGAAGAAAAAAATAGGAACAAAAATGTCCAAATATTATGAATACTACATCTACCTATTTTAATTCTTTGGAATATTTAATGTTTTATAATTTTGCTCCATTACAAATCATTGCCATGTAGTAAAATATTGTTTCTCAAAGTTGGTACACAGGCAGAAATATCAAAGTCAAAGTCAAAGAAAATCGCAGTATTGCCAATTACTTGCTCAGTGGTATTGCCACTAATTATGAGAGATTTATCTAGGTGTGTGATGACATTTGTATTTTGTGGTGAATAATATTTCCCATTCAAGGTGGCATTCATTTAATCGAGCACAATCTTCATCCGCTTTCCGTTAGTGTTATTAATTCACCCAAAATAATATTTGTTAAATAAATAGTATTATATATATTTTTAGAACCGCATACGGCAAAATGGACTTAAGCTGGATTTTGGGTTGAATTTGAAATGACATTATGACAGTGACTGCTGACGGCTTACCTATTTTGAAGTTTGTTATCGATGCTGATAACGTCAAGTCACAAGGAATTATTAATATTTTCATTGTTATGTGAACTGCGCCTGAATTGGCAATTGGCATTTGGCGCAGTCTGTATCGGAGTTTGAAAGTGTAACGCGGCAATTTGGAGCACATCGTGACTTCAAATAAAAATCGTAATAGTGATACAGTGCACTGATAAAATAAATTTTGTTGTGTATTTAAACAATGGCCGAGAAGCAATTGAAGAATCGTGTCTGCATAGTTGGTTCGGGAAACTGGTAAGAATAAAAGATCGCGATTTATAATACTATAATTCACTGTTGTTGTTCGTGACCCTGATGACATAATAATTATACAACGCATGAGAAAAATAAAATCGAAAAGAAAGCAAACAGCGTAAAGATAATACCGTTTTCTACAGGGGCTCAGCAATAGCAAAAATTGTGGGCAAAAATGCGGCTCGTCTTGCGAACTTTGAGGACAGAGTTACTATGTGGGTGTATGAAGAGATGATAGATGGTAAAAAATTAACAGAAATCATTAATGAAACGCATGAAAATGTGAAATACCTACCTGGGCACAAACTCCCAGAGAATGTGGTAAGTAGTCTGCTTATTTTTTTTTTTTTGGTTAATACAAAGGAGGTTCTATGCAATTTGTTAAAGTTAGATTCAAATCATTTTACATTGGACTCATTTACATGAAAGTTATTTTTATAACTCACTGGACCTCATTCAATGCCATATCTGAGCTATGTATATGCTAATTATATAATGAGTATAGCAACAACAGTATCTTAAGGTGACACTGTGATAAAGATGTTCCTTATTTATATTTATTAAGAATATTATATATAGATTTATTTAATTATAAAGATAGTGTTTAAGTACGATTATGTTGCAATTAGGTGTGAAGATAATGTTTATAAAATTATTATTAAATGGGCTGAAGTAAGAACTTGATAACTAATATTATTGGAACTGTATTCAATACATAAAATTCTAATTCTTATTAGATTGGTTTTTAACCTTACAAAAAAGTACTTAAAAGTTTATGAATATTGAATATGAATATCATAAAAAAACATAAAAACATAATTATGCTAAGTATGTTTACTTTGAATTATTTTACTCTTTTTAATTTTCTTTTATATTTATTACTTTTACTCCAGTTTAAACTGCTCTTGTTTTTCATAGTTTCAATTGGTTAATTGTGTAGTTAACAAGAAAATAACTCAGTGCTATTGAATAATTTATCAATTGATGTAACAAGTTTGTTTTATGCAGTTCCTACTAGTTGCAAATAGCATCATTTAGAATAGAATGGAATAGAAAACACTTTATAATGCACACAAAAATAACATTAACATAAATAATAACTTAAAGTAAATGTACAATTTGGCAGCCTTGATCTTAAAAGCGATTTCTTCCAGGCAACCTTGGGATATAAGAAAAATAAATCATATTTAGTTTTGCATTGTTTAGAATATATTAATATTACTTGTGCCTTCAAGTTGACTTACTTTAAATGTACATATTATAAGACAATCAATTAATGAGACTCTAAAATTCTTTTTTTCCAAAAAGATAATGTTGTAAACTTTTTCCCGATTAATTATTTCTTATTTGTATGTTATTTTGATAACAATGTTTATCTAAAGATTAATTATCTGTCCTAATTAAATTATTATCTGAAAACAAGAAAATTGTAATATCTAGTCTGCCTACTTTTAATATTTATCCTCCATTAAATTTTTGCTGGCCTGTCATGGAACTAACCATTTCCAGTCTCAATTTTATCAAATTTGGATCAGCAGTTTAGGTGTGAGGTGTATTTGACATGATTATGTAAAAAAAAAGATTAACACATATTCCATGTTCTGAATTTACATGATACATTAACTCTTGTGGTTTTGAATCTACTATATATTTTTAAATTATTTTATTCAATCATATTTTTTTTGTCAAATCCAACAAAAGAGAGCATACAACTCACTTTCGGCAAGATAGTCGCTCCCCATGAGCATTTGGTGTGTCAGGGAATCTGTTTTGCCGTTTTTTTTTTTTTTTTTTTTTATAATTTTGTGCAGGTGGCTGTCCCAGATCTAGTGGAAGCCGCCAAGGATGCTGATCTCCTCATTTTTGTGGTTCCCCATCAATTTGTTAGAACCTTATGTTCTACGTTACTTGGCAAAATTAAGCCTACAGCTGCTGCACTATCGTTGATTAAGGTAAGAAGATTTTATGGTTTTATTATTATAATTATATAATAATAATTATAACTATAATTTTGCAAATTTCTATGAAGTTTTCGAGATTTTGACGAAAATAATAAATTAATGTTGCAACTTATAATGTACATAATTTGTAACATTAATTTACTAGTTAAGTACTTAACTCATTTATAATAAAAAAATTAGTGCGTGTACTAGTGTACACACGTAAGAAGTGAAACTTCTTTATGACCTTATTTTTCATAAAATAATTTACTATATATGCAACTTTACAGAAATACGTCGAATCACGCGTGGTAGGGATAAGAAAAAGATGGCGCGTAACGAAAAAATATTACACTAAATTTTTTTCCATCCCCGATAAAGAAGTTTCACTTCAATAATAGTTATTAGGTAAATTGAATGTCACCGTAAGATTGTAAAACATACAAATTTATATCTATGCAAGCAAGGCAACAGATTTAACTTTTACGATAGCATAACATATCCACAACATATTAAAACATACCTGTTATGTACTGTATATACACGCCTTAACTATTAGAGGATGCATGGG
>CAJQZN010041059.1:51060-74923 GCA_907164685.1 Colias eurytheme | reverse complement strand
GTAAATTTCGGTTTTTTTTGCGCCTTCGCGGGTCGGTCAATATAATTTACCTAATAATATTAGAATTTTACCATTTTTTATTTATTTTTGAGTTTGATTTTGTATCGTTATGGGCGTAACGGAACTTTACTATAAAAAAAGATTGGCATAACGTTTCATGATCGATAACTGATAAGTAATATTACGATAGGTTAGGTATTCATGTTTACATAAGATAATCTGTGGAATACCATAATTAAAACATACCTACAAATGCAAAAGTACGAATAAAAATATACGATGTCACAAAATCGCTCGAGTAAGAGAATCCTAAATTATTATCACAATTCACAATATATTTTTATCTACGTTAAATAGTGATAACTAAATGGATACATTCGTTTTTGAGTAAAAAACGTACAGACCTATGTTGTTGTAATGAAAGAACAATATTGTCTCTACATTTGTTAATGGAACTGATTTCACAATGCAAAGTTTAATGAATTATTAATATAAAAAGTTCACAAACTCTTTTATAGTTAAATTCATAGATATGTAGGTATCTTACTTAAGTTCAACTCAATATGTTCGGAGTCCGAAGATCAAAGTTATTTCATAAGACTACGTAGGTCTTTGATATACTAAAACGTTAGAATCAGCCGTTTTATCGCGTCGAAAGGCCTTTGTACCTACTCGTAAACAAAGTCTAGCAAAATGTCGATGATTAATTACCTGACGTAAACACAGTGTAAATATGTTGGTAAATATCAATGTTTTCGTAATTTTCACATATGTACTTGAATTAATGACTGTCTAAAAAAAATGTGTGCGTGTACCTACTAGTGTACACACGTAAGAAGTGAAACTTCTTTATGACATTATTGCAACTTTACAGAAATACGTCGAATCACGCGTGGAAGGGATAAGAAAAAGATGGCGCGTAACGGAAAAATGTCACGCGTAACGAAAAAATGTTACACTTAATTTTTTTCCAACCCCGATAAAGAAGTTTCACTTCAAAAATGAATAATAAACAACATATTTTGAAATGGAATCACGTTAAATTGGGATGCTATTGTAGTAGTGATAGATAACACATTGTGTAAACAGGGCACGATATACGGTGTTGTGTATGTAATAAACAACTGAAATGAGGTTAATATCCATCATAATATAGTCCCGTAGATCCATGATCGACTCTTGCTATTGAACTTTTTAGCACGTTTTTATTCCCTTCACCTGTAACTTTTTGCCTCGATTTGACCCACTTTTAACAGACAGATTAAATTCAAACTTGGTACACTTAAGGATCGGTGACATTGCAATAATTTCAAGAATTCTAAAAGCGTGTTTTTAACAAATAAAAAAAAAATTCTTAGTCATGAGTCGAATATCCGTCAGTTGACGAGACAGATCAAACTTGGCACACAAATGTTCGCGCCAAGTGTGAGATAATCATTTTTTGCAGCTATATTAACTGTACATGAGACTTGGCGTAGTGTGCACGTAACAGTGGCCTTGTGTCACGTGTCTCGTGTTCGTTAACACGCTCGTGTGAAGTGACGTGACACTTCCTGGATGCGTGCTTCGAATTGTTTGGGATTAGTCCGAATTTTGGCTGAGATCAGTGGATTGCCGCCATTTATGTAGGACTTAGGTGGAGTTAGAAGTGGGGTTTAGATGCTGCATTCTATGATGCATTTTCTTACTTTTAAGTAGAATCTCAATATACATATAATCAAGGTGTAATATGGATATAATGATTATTCCTCCTAAATGCAATCATCTGAAAATGAAAGAAAGTTGGCCTTTTGCAACAATATAGTCAAATTACAAGTTACATGAATGTTTGTTGGCAGGGCTTCGACATCGCGGAAGGTGGCGGCATTGACCTCATCTCTCACATCATCACGAGATGCCTGAAGATCCCCTGCGCGGTGCTCATGGGTGCCAATATCGCTTCGGAGGTAAAGTATTAATGTCAAATCACTCAAATCCATACTAATATTATAAATGCGAAAGTAACTCTGTCTGTCTGTCTGTTACTCAATCACGCCTTAACTACTGAACCAATTTGCACAAAATTTGGTATAGAGATATTTTGATACCCGAGAAAGGACATAGGATAGGTTTTATCCCGGAAATCCCACGGGAACGGGAACGATGCGGGTTTTTCTATGACTGCGCGGGCGAAGCCGCGGGCGGAAATCTAGTGTGTAATATATTTGACTTATAAGCCAGTATATTGAACTTTAATCGTTTTATTACGAAACATGTTTGACTTTGTAGTCTGGGTTTAATACAGGTCAAGTTTTTCGGTAGGTTTTAAGGATCGGTTATTAGTAGACATCGGATTATATGCACTAACAAAATGCCAAAATATGCATGCAAATATGCACTAAAAAAGGCCGAAATATGCACTAAAAACTACTGATATGCCTAAAATATGCACCATACAAAATCAAAAAACTTTTATTATTTTTATATATTTAAATCAAAGATTGTACAAAAACAGTGAAATTTTCTTGAAATTAAGTATAGTTTTTGTGCCAATATACAATTAAGCATTTTTACCCAAATTTTCGAGCGCAAATTTGTGACGTTTGTCACCCGCGAGCCCAGTGTTGCCACCTTAGACCTTTCCGGGCTAAATCTATCCCTTTTTTGGAATTCAACCCGTGTTTTAAGTTTTTAGCCCCAAAAGGGTAATCTAGCCCTATTTTGAATGGCTAAAATTTACTTAAAATGGAGCCCATTATGTAATTTTTTGCCATTTTACCATGCCAAAATAGGGTTTGTTTACTCGCTGAGCGTTCTGATTGGCTAATAAAGGTTAGTAGACCAATCAAAACTCCCGCTACTTAACGAAATATGCACGATTGGGGAAAAAGGCTAAAATATGCACTAACGCCGTAATTAGAGAGTTTTATGCATTTGCATTATATGCAAATATGCAAATGCATATAATCCGATGTCTAGTTATTAGTATAGGATCCCCTTCTGAGGACTTGTAATAAGATGTGTAATTTTCTAATAATATTTTGAATGGAATTGTTATAGGCTATTTGATTTGATATTGGTAATTTCCTACACTTGTGTTTAGGAGAAAACGATAAACAATGTTACTAGTAATGATGTGTTTGTTTGTACTATATCTGTATTTTATGTTTATTTCTATGTGTGCAATAAAGAATTATGTATCCATCTAATGTTAAATTACGGTAACCTTATGATATTAAAAAAACAAAACCTTCAATTCAAATATTGTAGCGTATTTTTAACGTAAGTTAATTAGGTACGCCTACGTAATTATTAACGTTCTTATGAACGTTGCCCCAAAAAATTTTGTTCATTGCTATCGTATTTAAAACTCGTAATAAAGAGTATTATCAAAACTAGTTTCTAGGTGTTAGAAAAAAACAAATTTCCGTGTACCGCAACATAATTTCATTGGTAAACTAGCGGTCCGCCCCGGCTTCGCCCGTGGTACATATGAAAAATAGATGTTGGCCGATTCTCAGACTTACCCGATATGCACAGAAAATTTCATGAGAATCGGTCCACCCGTTTCGGAGGAGTATGCAGACTAACATTGTGACACGAGAATTTTATATATAAGATGTAAATATTTAAGTTTTACTAAAAAGTAGTATACTGGTGAGCGGAATTATTACAAACGGAGCAAATAATTTACCTTCGTTGGTCTGTTTCTATTTATATCGCGTCACCTTGGCTTTTGCATTTAACAGCATTATATAAAGGGCTGCAATCACAGACATGTCTGTGGCTGCAATTCTTATATTTGTGGTATACTTTAATTAAAGTGGAAATAGGTGTTTTTACATTTTCAGTTTTCTATCAATATTTTTTAAATATTGAGGTCTTAACTAATATATTAAGAAAGAAAAAAATGTATGATCGATTAGTTATTAAAATGCATGTTCAATATTCGTTTTCGAATTCTTGAATATATAAAAAATACACTATTCGACTACCACAAAAATACGATACCACAAATCACAATAGTTTAAAGGTCTGTTAATTTAGTCCTAATTGATATCTTATATACAAACATACAAATACATTGGTATGATAACATATCAGAGTAAACTTCGTTTTATAAATAAAAAAGTCCCAACCCGAAAAATTTAACGTTTACATGATGTTGCTTAGAAATAATAGTCCGGGATACATCGCCCATTTTTGCAAGTGATTACTATCAAGCTAATTTTTCGTGAGTAGCTTTATTTTGATGAGACGCCCAATAATTTCATGTACGAAACTCTCGATTGTGGTAGCTTACAGAGGTAACAAGGATAAAATATTTTGATTTGATGGTTCTCAAATATTAATTACTAACTGAATGTTTTTTTTTGTTCAATCTCAAGATAATTATCTAAATTATTGGAAAAAATATTTGTCCTACAAAATCTATGGTTTGATCAAAGAGTCCCCCTTTCCAATGTGTATCGATAACGAAGTCATCATAAATGATTACTAACCAGCTGATTTTTTTATTTTCACTTATTTAATACTTATATAATTCAACAGACATATTGTCCTACAAATTGCGCAATAAATATTTGAGAACCGTCAAATCAAAAATTTTTATTCTTGTTACCTCTGTAAGCTACCACAATCGAGAGTTTCGTACATGAAATTATTGGGCATCTCATCAAAATAAAGCTACTCACGAAAAATTAGCTTGATAGTAATCACTTGCAAAAATGGGCGATGTATCCCGGACTATAATGCACTGTCAAAGTTATGGAAAATTTTCATAATGTACATAAATTTAAATAAAAGAAAAACAGTAAGTAACTTCGAAGATGCGGTAGTAATGTCGAACAATGTACGTGTAATTTCCTAGGTAACAGCAAATAAAGAACCTTCGTTTTCTTTTTGTAGTGCTAATTAGTGGCTTAAGTAATTATAAATCTTGTGGAATATTGTTTTATAATATATCCTGTGACCTTGCATATAATTAATCTCATTTAATCGCAAAAAAAATAATTAAATGCTACAATTTATTTGTATGCACAAGACGTCTGTATTTTATTTTATACTAAATAATATATTTAACACGACGTTTCGACGTGAAATTCTACACCTTAGCTATTTCAAATTATCAAATACATAGTTGATTGTATTTTCTAGTATAGTAGCGCGACTAAAATCAAAGTACAACTGCATACTATAACAGGAAAATTGTTCAAATTGACGTATAAAAAAAATGTGTGCGTGTACTAGTGTACACACGTAAGAAGTGAAACTTCTTTATGACCTTATTTTTCAAAAAAATAATTTACTATATGCGACTTTACTGAAATACGTCGATTTTTTTTTTTTTTTTTGTGTGGTGTCTCTCAATGTTAGCCAGAAGGGCTTCTACATTTTAACGCGGACGCGGGGGTGAACTGAAGGTTCACCCTGGTAGCGACATGCACAAGGGCGTCCCCCCTTGACGGGGACCACGAACCTCGGCTTGAGCTGTCGCTTGAGTGGAGGAGGCCAGAAGGGCCCTAATCGGACGGGAAATACGTCGAATCACGCGTGGTAGGGATAGGAAAAAGATGGCGCGTAACGGAAAAATGTCACGCGTAACGAAAAAATGTTACAATAATTTTTTTTACCAACCCCGATAAAGAAGTTTCACTTAAAAAAAAATGAAGCATTTTTAACAAAATAAGAAATTGTATATTTCTTATTTTGTTAAAAATGATACAAATCACAGTTCACATCACCATATTTGTTTCATCGTGAATGTGCAATTAAAAGTCAATGATATCTTAAACTCAAACTCAAACATTTATTTATTCAATTAGACTTCTTCCAGAAGCACTTTTGAATCGTCATTACATTCTTTAAATTTACCACCGATTCGGAAAGCAGTATCTATGGAGAAGAACCGGCAAGAAACTCCATAGTTGCTCTTTTAAAGTCATGTCCATATACAATATAATTTTACATTACATGTTACTTACATCTAACTACATAATATTATATATTATCATAATATGCCAAAGAACTGTCCTGTTATTCTTACGCGACAACCCTCCATGGATTTTCATCTTCCATATATTCCTTAATGCTGTAGTAGGCTCTTTGAACTAATACATTTTTTAAATAAGTTTTAAATTTAACACTACTAAACTCTTTAATACTATGAGGAATTCTATTGTAAAAAGGTATACCTTGGCCCATAAATGAATTTTTAACTTTAGCTAACCTATAAAATGGCATTTCAATTTTATTTCTATTCCTTGTGCCATAACAGTGTCTATCTCCTACTTTTGTGTGTAAGTCCGCGTTTTTGTGTACATGTAAAACATTATTAAATATATACTGTGATGGTACAGTGAGGATACCAATATTCTTAAAGAGATCTCTTAGTGAGTCCCGAGCACGTAAATTATATATAGAGCGTATGGCTCTTTTCTGTAATATAAATATAGTTTCTATATCTGCAGCCCTGCCCCATAGTAGAATTCCATAGGACATAATGCTATGAAAGTAACTAAAATAAACCAATCTAGCCGTATCTTCATCGGTGAGATGCCTTATTCTTCGAACTGCATATGCAGCTGAGCTGAGCTTAGCAGCGGTGGTGGCAACATGGGTCCCCCATTGTAGCTTCTCATCTAGTGTCAAACCAAGAAAAACAGTAGACTCGACAGGGTATAATACCTCCCCGTTTAAAATGATATCCCTTTTGACCTTTTTTACATTTGGAAGGATAAACTCTACACAATTTGTTTTTTTTGCATTCAATAATAAATTATTAGCATTAAACCAATTAGATATGCGTAAAAGAGCAGAGTTTACTTCGTCAACATTTGTGTCATATCTATCCACATTAAATATTAATGAGGTATCATCTGCAAACAGTACTATTTCACACATATCCTGCAAATAATAAGGTAGGTCATTAATATACACTAAGAACAAAAACGGTCCTAAGATAGATCCCTGCGGAACACCAATGTTAATCGGCGCACCGCAAGATTTCTCTCCATTAACAACAACGGTCTGTACCCTGTTCTGAAGATATGAAGCTATGAGGTCCTGAGATAAACCTTTGATACCATAAAAATTTAGTTTCCGTAATAGAGTGGAATGTTCTACACAGTCGAAAGCCTTAGAAAGGTCGCAGAATATCCCCAAAGCATTCTTTGAATTTTCCCATGCTTTATATATATGTGACAAAAGAGCTATTCCAGCATCAGTGGTAGAGCGCCCCCTTGTAAAACCAAACTGTTTGGCGTGCAGTAAACCATTTGAAACAAAATGACTACATAATTGGTTTAAAATCAATTTCTCGAAGACTTTGCTCAAAGTTGGTAAAATAGAAATAGGCCTATAGTTATTACAGTCTTCTTGGTCACCGCTTTTGAATAAAGGAATAACTTTACTAAACTTTAATAAATCAGGGAATATACCACAGTCACAACATTGATTAAATATAAACGCTAAATGGTTGGCAATGTTTTCTATAATATTATTTACTAAATTCACAGACATTCCCCAGAGATCACATGTTTTTTTTAAGTTTAATGTTTTAAAAGTTTTAACAATTTCATCTGCAGTCACATGTCGCAATTCAAATAATACATTACACTCCGCAACATGGTCCCTCAAACAGGACTCCGCAAGCACAGATGATGAATTTAATTTTTTAGTAATACTAACAGGGACACTACTAAAGAAATCTTCAAAAGCAAGCGCAACTTCAGCACTTTTGTCAATTACCCTGCCAGCATTTACAAGTTTTATGGTACTATTTGTCCGGCTTTTGCCCATTTCACCATTAATAATTGTCCAAACAGTTTTAACTTTGTTATCAGAGTTGCGTATTTTATCTCTGACATATAGACACTTGGCAGTGAAACAAACTTTTTTAAAAGTTTTTGAATAATTTCTAACATAATTATGGAATGACAAGTCTTTGTTATATTGCTTCATGCCATATAACTCATATAGAAAGTTCCTGCATCTGTGTATACTAGGTGTTGCCCATTGACTAAATGGTAAATCCTTGGTGATACTTAAAGATTTAACTTTAAATATTTTTTTAAACTCATTATGAACTAAATTAAAAAGATTTGTAAACATTTCACAAGGATTATTATAAAAGGATTGATCATTCAGGTTAGGCAGTTTATTATTAATATTATCTCTAAATTTATCAATGCCTTTTTTAGTTATAGGCATAACATTAATTCTTTTAAACTTAGGTATGCAATCCCATTCCAAAACTACTTTCTGGCCACAGTGATCTGAAGTCAGTATATTGAGGATATTTTTTTCTAGACAGTTGCAATCACAGTATATATTATCAATACAAGTTGCAGAAGTAGGTGTAATTCGTGTGGGTTCATCAAAAACTTTATACAGATTAAATGAGTGAAACAAATTAACTATTCGTGTTGCCGTCTGTGTGTGTGAAAGTAAATCAATATTAAAATCACCACATACTATTACCTTCTTTTTACTCCTGCCTAAACGCTTTAATGTTTCTTCCATGACTGTCTCAAACATATTATAGTCACTGGAAGGAGGTCTGTATACGCAAACAATAATATAACGCTCAAGCTCAACACAGGACAGTTCAATGGTGCGTTCTACAGAAAGACTTACAATGTCAGTTCGTTCTTTGCATTTAACACTATTGTGTACAAAAATAAGAGAACCTCCATGAATAGCATGTGCCCTATAGTATATACTTTTTAATTTATAATTATCAATATTTAATAACAACTGACATTGTTTAAGCCAATGTTCTGTTACACAAAATATTTTTATACTATTATGATTTAAAAATAATTCTATTTCTAATAATTTGCTAGCCAAGCCTTGAATATTTTGATGCACAATGGAAAAAGACTGCTTAGCTGTTGTCTTATATACTAGTTTAAATCTAGCTTAGGGCTAGTTTGTCCGTCAACACTTAACCTAGGTTGATGTATATAATTACTACTACATAAAATTATAGTAGATCGATGGTCTGATACCAAACATGTACCAGACTGGTTAATAATTTTATATGCTATTAACATAGCAAGTTCTCTCTTATATCTAAATGGCAGATACACTGTATTCCTTGTCAAGCAAAAAGATTTTGTACATGAATTTATGTCAAAATATATAAATGCATCACTATGATGATTTGTTAAATTATATAATTTTAAGTTAATGTTATAGATAAATCTATATTGATTTTGTGTCAAACCAGGCAAATATGGTAATGTACACAACATAAATTTGCATTTTGTCTCACTACTAATTTTCAACATTTTTTGAAATCCTATATCAATGTCATGTTTTTTTAGAATAAGACTATCTCCATATAATATAACAACAATGCTATTTTCATTAAAACTAAAATTATCTAATGAATTCATGATATATGTAAATGAACTATTAGGAGTACAAAAATTAGTTACTTTATGCCCTAAGTTGTTAAGCAAAGCGCCAAATCCCTGACCAATGTTATCCGACAACACAATAATTTCCTGCATGGAAAGATGTTTTGTTTTACTAGATGAAATTGTTGCCGTGGATGGAATACTATGCATGTCAGTGCAGTCAATGGGCTTATGGGGCGATGGTTGCTCCTTGTCACTTATGGAACACTTACATACATAGTTATTGGTTAGAGACTCGAAACGATCCATATTTTCATTGCTTAACTTTATAAGGTAATCTGCCTCTTTTATGTGCTCATTGATTTGTAACTGGGCAGCAGAATATTTTTGGTTGAGGTCATGTAATATATCATTTAATGAGTCTATTTTCTCCTTTAGTTCAGTAGTTTCCACTTCATATATCATTTTATAATGTTCTAAGTCCCTATGATATCTATATCAACGCACTAATTAACAAGCTTATGACTATCTCTAATTAATAATATATATTGTAAGATTAGTCTGGCGCAGTTTGATATTCATAACGATGAAATTTACAAAAATAATTGCGTAAAAACTGTATTTTGAGTAAATAACATTTTATGCCAGATTTCATGACTAACTCAAGTGCACCATTTGAGAAGTGTACCAGTTGCGAAGTGTACCATTTGAGCATGGTGTACAAGTTGAGAATGCACCAAATGCGTCAAACCCTATATTATATAGGTAGTAAAAGAATAATAATTCATGGTATAATAGTTTTTATTATATGATTGTAAATTTAATATTAATTATTATGTACATAAGTACATAAAAGTGTTTGCGAACCACTTAAAATAGTTTCATGAAATGTTCGTTATTGTTTCTTATAGGAATGCATACAAAAATGAAGCTAAATATTTCACTCTATTCATTGCATAAAGAAAACAAAAAATGTTTATTTATATCTCTTCGCATTGTTTTGTTCTGACATTGTTCACACGAATATTAAAGCGTGGTCCCATTATGAAGAATTTCAAACAAAATAAATAATTTAAAAAAAGAAAAACTACAAAAAAAACTATGTTTATTAGTTATTACTATGCGAATTAGGAATTTCAAAGGCATATTTTATGTATCGAATGTCACTTAAAAATACGATTTATGTATCTTAACCTTTATCCATATCAATAACTGTTTATAACTGCCTGAATTTTACATTATATTTAAATACAAACGTAATTGCTTTATTTAGATGATTGATTTATTTGAATTAACAGCTATGACGTCACAATATGGCGCTGATTTGATTTTCTGTCAATTTTGGGTACAGGTGGCTGAAGAGAAATTCTGCGAAACGACCATCGGTTGTCGGGATGTGATGCTAGCGCCAATGATGAGGGACATCATCCAGACGGAGTACTTCAGGGTGGTGGTGGTGGATGATGAGGATGCTGTGGAAATCTGTGGTGCTCTTAAGGTACAAATAGTTTGGGTACAATTGGAAGTTTGGGTACAAAGGAGTAATTAGGGTACGAATTAGTAGTTTGAGTACACATTAAATGAATAGGACACTATATATAGGTTTAAAATGACGTTAACAATTGAGTATATTTTTATTTTATTTTATTTAAATATTGTAATGTAATTTTCATTAACAAAATTACTTTAAAGAATAATTAGGTATGTACCTATATTTGAAATACCTTTTGTAATTAAAATAAGGAAGTTTAAGTTTAAACTTATTAGTTCATATAGTACTTTTTTCTTTCAATATGTTGTGTTGATTTATTTATTCTAATTTGATGTTAAAAAAATTAAAATATAATTTTTTTTAATGAACTACAGGCCTATATAAATTATTTACATACTTGAATTAGCACAAAACACAGGAATACCATCCCTATGATTTAGGTAATAAGTGTTGTTTTGCAAACAATATCTTCATTTAGACGATTATCGGTGCTTTGATGGATGTTATCCATGATAAACGTTATTGTATCCTTATCGTTTCATTCTAATATTTTTATTGTCCTGTCGTTAATGTAATACCTCATATATGTACTTACTATTATTTAAAAACGATTTATACACAGACTTTCCTCGTGATTAATACTAGCTATTCGTCCCGATGCCACCGCTGTCTCGATATAAGAAAAAATACAACCAAATAAGAAATACAGTCACTGATATAAAATTAATTAAAAAATCATCGCGATTTCTAGTAGTGGTTTACTAAATTTTGGAGACATCTACCTAATGTACATTTTTTTATAAAGTTTATTTTACAAAGTCAGAGGGATCGGCTTGTTATTCAATAAAAAATGCTATTGACATCTCTTATCATCCCAATTAATGGCTAATCCCTGCCATTCAAAGCAAATCAACGCTTCGATAACGATAAGACGACAATATAAACAACTTTTTATTTGTATAATATAACAAGTACAAGCAAATGATAAGTAAGTATCGTATGTATTTACGCGTGGAAGATTTTGGTTTCAGTGTTGGTTCACTATGGTGTCAGGTTTAGCTTCGATATTATTAATAACAAAAGCTTTGTTATGGTTGGAATGTTCTAGAATCTAGACCATAGAGCTCTATTTCTATGGGAATTTTCTATAGTCCATTATTTGAATGTTCTGGACAAACCTATAAAATAAATAAATAAAGCGCCTTATGCAGGGACTATTGAGTATTCTGTGGTAGGGATCATACTTTTTGATGATTATTAAATTTGACTAATAATTTTATTTTCATTTAATTGTATGTTCTCATGAAAATCTAAATACCAATTACAGTAGTTATAAAATACCAATTGCGAGGTAATTAAACAAAATTATCTATTCGCTAATTAAGATAAGTAAATGATTTCATTGCCATGAGTGTATTTTATTCTAATGTACTTACTTTTTCAAGTAAATTTCATTCTAGTCTGTGCAATTTTTAATACTTAAGTGAAGAAGTATATACCTATTACCTTTATAGTATTATATGTTGTTGAAAACGAAGCAGGATCACAATGTTCTGTTATCTGTATAATTTCCATTTTTATATGATTTAGATACTTTTAAAAATAAAACATACTTTACGTGTCTTTTTTAATGGTGATGTTCAATGAATTAGACGTTGTAATCAATTTCTTTTCCTTATCGAAATACTAATTCCAATATCAATTATTTTATTCATTAAAATATTACACAAATACATACATTATACAAATAATAAATTATATATGTAAGGTTATTGATAACTTAATAAAATATATTGTTGTAGAACATCGTCGCAGTGGGCGCTGGCTTCGTAGATGGCCTGGGTTTCGGTGACAATACTAAAGCGGCGGTCATTCGTCTAGGTCTCATGGAGATGATCAAATTCGTCGATGTTTTCTATCCGGGAAGCAAACTTAGCACCTTCTTTGAATCCTGTGGCGTGGCCGACCTTATTACAACGTGTTATGGTATGTTTTTCAATGGCATTTTAATTTTGACGTCAATGTAGTGTAGAACATAAATTTTTTCGAACTATGTGGCGTGGCCGACCTTAATACAAAGTGTTATGGTATGTTTTTCAATGGTATTTAATTTCGACGTCAATGTAGTGTAGAACCTTAATTTTTTCGAGCTATGTGGCGTCGCCGACCTTATTACAATGTGTTATGGTATGTTTTTCAATAGCATTGCCAATTGTGACGTCATCAATGTAGGACATTCTTCGAGTTCTGTGCCGTTGTTGACCTTATTTTAACGTGTTATGGTATGTTTTTGTGTGGCATCAGTTTTGTGTATTAGAAAAGGAATTGTTGATGGATGGATAAGAGATCGTTTCGTTTTTCCTGAAAGATGGTTATCAAAACAAAGTTTTATCATTGGTAAGCCTAAACAGATAGAAACGAAATATTTTTATCGAAATTATCGGAAGAGTAAATCTTACACGGAATACTTCAGATTGCTTACTTTAACAAAATCTTAGCAGTATGTTGTGGTATCTTGAATACTTTCAAATATAATAATTATTTCAAATTATACTAGCTAGGTTCCGCAGTTATATCCGTGGACAAATTCACGAGTTGATAAAATTTTCGTACTTATAATATAAGTACATATACATAAAAACAATAGTACGAAATTCCAGTTAAAACGATTCTATGTAACCGCATGACATGACATTTAGCAATGTTATTAGTATAGATAATCCCCCGTTATCGTTACGTGGGATTACTGGCAAACTACATCTGTTCAAGTGCCTGATAATATCGTGTTTATAGCGAAAGTGCACATCGTATAATCCATACTAATATTATAAATGCGAAAGTAACTGTCTGTCTGTCTGTCTGTTACTCAATCATGCCTAAACTACTCAACCAATTTTCATGAAATTTGGGAGATATTTTGATACCCGACAAAGGACATAGGCTACTTTTTATCCCGGGAAAATGACGCAATCCCGGAAATCCCACGGGAACGGGAACTATGCGGGTTATTCTTTGACTGCGCGGGCGAAGCCGCGGGCGGAAACCTAGTAGTTTATAAAATAGAAGTCAATTTCTTTAGTTATTTTCCTGATGATGATGTACTTGCCTACTTTTGGGTATTAAAAGTTTACGTTTATCAATTTTATGTCCTACTAGCTAAATTAATTGGCGGTAATTTTGTATACAAATTTTGAAATTTATTGTTAGTTGAGGATAATTTATTAAGCCGCATATTTCAATCCTCAAGAAATAATAATAACGTAAATTCACTTTTATATTTCATAAGCAACTTAAAACTCAAAATAGCAAAGCTTTCAAGGAATCATTAATTGCGTTAGAAAACCTCACCATAACATCAATATAATTTTCACATATAAACTTTTGAATTGTCACTAGGAATACTCCCACGTATGGTTTATCAAGTCATTTCAAAAACTCCATTCCATAGGTGGTAGAAACCGTCGTGTAGCCGAAGCGTTCGTAAAAACAGGCCGCTCTATCAAAGAGCTCGAAGACGAAATGCTAAATGGGCAGAAGTTGCAAGGACCGATCACTGCTGAGGAGGTTAACCACATGTTAGCCAACAAGAATATGGAAAACAAGTGAGTGCTGATATTTATAGTATTACAATAACATTATTCAGTAACACATTTCACGCAAAGACAATTGACCTATAGAGTTTGGATGTATAAACCTCTGATGTGTAGACATTTGACGTATAGACGTTGCGTATTTCCAAACTATACAAGGCCAGTACGCAACGGTGTGAAACTAATCACGTATAGTTTGGAAATACCTTTTTTACAAAGTTCTTCCAATCTATACAACAGCAGTACGCAAATACTCGCGTATACTTTGTAGTGAAGTAAGTAAGAATAGCGCTCCAAAATATACAGCGCCAGTACGCATGCGGACTAATCGTGTATGTTTCGGAGTAAGCGCGGCGTCTTTCTATTGCTTATGTTATTGTATTGCTGTTTTGAAATCTATTATAAAAATGCATGTGTATTGTGTATGTAATGTTGCGTACTGATCGTATATTTTTTGTATCGAGGAAGCTTGTGTCTTCGTTCCCGACTATGCTGCACGACTTACAATTGACAATAGTGCTAAAATGTAAGAATCTAATTAGTCCAGAAGAAGACGGCTGCGAGGCGACGGAGCCCCGCTTTGCGGGGCTCCTATTTTTGTGTAGTTAAAAAAAAACACGAACCTTACCTAACCCATAGGTAACCCTTATTTATATCTGTTACCTATTTATTTTTCTAAGCTTACCTAATAATATTTTTATTCCATATTTTACTGAATCAATCAAGAAGAATAAAAGTAGATAGTCTATATAGCTGTACAAGTCTTTGATTGCCTATAGGTAAATTATATTTATTATTTCGCTCAAGCGTAAGTGGTGTAGTAGGTATATTTAGTTATATTTTGCGTACTGATCGTGTATAGTTTGGAACGAAGAAGCAAGCATCCGCGTTACAAAGTATACACGATCAGTACGCAAAATTCGTGTATATATTGTAATAACAAACTTAAAAACAGCATTACAAAGTATACACGAGCAGTTTCCTATGGTTGCGTTCTGGCTATGTAGAGTTTGGAAATACGCATAGACGTTTGACTTATAGACAGGCACATAAAGTACCTTTGACGTAAAACCGGACTGCTCGATCAAGGAGCATCTAAACGTGCAGATACACATTCTTGACAATTAGACTATGTGCTGTTGTATAGAGATACAGCGTATAGGCATTCCACGTATAGACTTTCATGTTTTATGTTTTCGTTATCATTTTGGAGAAATACATTTTATGTCATTTCTAATAACATAAGCTTTCTAAAAATGTCCGAAATAATCGAATAGTCAGTCGTTATTTTTTGTTTTTTATTATAAATAATTATTATCTCTATGTAGAACAAATTGTTATCTTAATTATACTTAATAGTTGTAAACAACTTAAAAGCTGCGATTGCATCATTCCTTGTTTGTATCCAAATATTATTACGATATTTTTTACTAATCACTTATTTTGTTGCTCATGATTATAAAAAATACTATCTCTTATATAAAAACAACAACAAAATATACAGTGTGGAAATTTTCGATGGGCCTTGGAGGGAAAGTACTTGAAATACTGAAGATAGCAAATTTTGCTGAAAGGAAACATTCCTTTATTTTTAAAAAGAAACAGAACTGCATTCAAAGATTTTCGAAAATTCTAAAATAAAATTTCCACACTGTATATGCGACATTGACCTTAGGAGTTGTGGATGATCGCCAAGTCTATTTTTGAATAGTCTTTGTTTGTGTTACGTCACGAATTATTGATAAAACTAATTGCATAAGAAATGCACTGTGTTCAGAGAAATGTTTTATCTTTGTATTGTATTTGATGATATAACCAATTTATCACTACATAGTATAAAACAAAGTCGCTTTCTCTGTCCCTATGACCCTTTGTATGCTTAAATCTTTAAAACTACGCAAAGGATTTTGATGCGTTTTTTTTAATAGATAGAGTGATCCAAGAGGAAGGTTTTAGTATATAATTTATTAGGTTTTAGACAAAGCGGGCGAAGCCGCGGGTATAAGCTAGTTATTAATAAGAACATCTTTGTCTTTGGAACCAAACTAGATTGCCTTCATTAGATTGTTTATACCTCATTGGTTTACTTTTAACAGGCATATAATTCGTGCAATTATATCTTTTGAGATTTTATTGTTTTAAATCAGTTATAAACCAAGAATTATTATAATAAAAAAGCACAATCACGTGTTATTTAATACCAACGTTGTAACGATAACTATTTCAGTAAATATAATAATAATAATTTAAATTTAACATCAGGTATGTATTTAAAATTAGTATACAGGCCCGGGCAATGTTAAACAATATAGTACTTGCCAATATTAGAGTTCCTAGCGCACAAAATAGCATTTATAATGCCGATATAAAAATATACAAGCTACCTAGTTCACCTTTTTTTTTTATAGTGGGGAAATCTTCCAAAGATACCCACGGCCCCCGGGGAAGGAGCCGTGGGTTATGTCGGATTCTTACCGACTAAAACCCCACTGTGTTCCGTCGACCCGCTTTAATGATGGGGCCGCGGGTATTTGTTAGAATTCTTCCCTAGTTCACCTAGCCATCTCTACTACTTTTGAAGCAAATCTCGCTTTTAAATCTCGCTTTTAACATGTAAAATTAAATATAATTTCATTACAGTACACGTTGATAGAATATCTACGTAATGGATGGTTGATAAAATAATGATGAAAAAAATATTTTTCTTCCCTTGAGTAAATGGAAGTCTTGCCAAGATAGTTCTTGACGATTATTGATTGCATATTTGGCACAATAACCACGTTCAAAATGATTTGTTTACATTTTTTCTCTAAGGGTTTTTATACAGTACAATAAGAAGCCAAGACACTTTAGGACCTTCGTACCACGTCTTAAAGCAGTATTATTTCGAGTGTGGAAAAATGACAGCTATATAGGGTTACTTGTAAAACACCAGTAACCTCGCAGGACAAGATAGCTAACATCATAAGTAACAACATTTGTTATACGACTTTTGATATTTTTTTAGATTTTATTTTCATACAAGAATAAATATTCATTTAATTTTCCGTTTGGATATTATTAACTCTACGCGCATCCCAAAAATTACGTAAACGAGAAGCGAACGAGAGGGGGAAGGGGGCGTCGCATAGACTTACAAATATTAGGAGAGTACAATAAAAGCTTAAAAAATCATTTAAAATTAATAATTTATTGCGTTATGCCAATAGTCGTAGAACAAATGTTGTTACTTATTATGTTAGCTATCTTGTCCTGCGAGGTTGCTGGTGTTTTATAAGTAACCCTGTATAGGTCGTCTAGCGCCATCAATCTCCCAAACTGGAAATAACAACTATACCCCCCAGAATTTATTTTCACAGACAATATAAGGTTAAAGAATTAAAAACGTGTCGCACCGCACACGTCTGAAACGTGTATGCTATTTACTATGTTAAATATGACACGAAGCAAAAAGGGCTACCCTTGCTTTGATTCAGGTACATAACACATTGAAATCAAGCATTACCGTCACAAGATTTCAGCTATCACAATTATATTTATTGAAATAAATGCAATCTACATTAATTTCCAGGTTCCCCCTCTTCACGGCGGTATTCCGTATCTGCCGTGGCGAGCTGAAACCGAGCGATTTCATCGACTGCATCCGTTCCCACCCTGAGCACATGTAAGCGAACAAACACAAAGAATGGTCTCCCCCTTCCTTTTAGTACAGCGGTTGGTAACCTTTGGCACGAGAAAAAAATTATTAGAAATTAGTATGGAAATTCGAAAACATTTTAAATTACATAATATTAGAATGTCGGTGATAGGATAAGATTGTCTCCCACCAAAAAAGCGCAATGATGCTGTAGTTATTACAAATTAAAAAAAATCTTACCGTGACTGCGCTCGCTGTTGTAAATGTCATGAATAAATCGCGTTTAAAACACGTTCAAAGCTAATATTCTTACAAAAATTTGAAAAAATGTTTGTGTACGCCACTTATTAGGTGTTAATAAGTATCTATAACAGAAATAAGTATCTCTCAGTGTTTGCGTACACACGTAACAAAAATATTATTTTGTATACATTAATAAGTGGGTGTTAATATGAGTGTTGTATATATTCATATTCAAGTAATGAGGCTCTAATAAGTATTTATATTTGGATAGCATGATTTTCAAAATAAAAATATAGGTGACGTGTGAAGTGTATACGGAAATTGATCGATGTTCTAAAAATATTTATCTATGCCAATTGAAGTTTATATTTGTTGTGTAAATAATATGTGATATATTTGATATGAAGCGTTAAACCAAAGATTAGTTTACTTCAAAAGGAACCAAAAAAATATTAATAAAAAAAAAGCATGAGGTCTACGTAGCAGGATGTTTAACTATGTATATTTCTTTCTTATATTGTAATTGGCAGGAGGCTTAAATAGAGTGCAATATTAAAATAAGCTTATTTTTTCGTGCCAAAGGTTTTCAACAGCTGGTAGTTAGATGTAAATAACAGCTATGTTATGTATGTTATTATTTTATGTATGTATGTATATAACAGGGTGCTAGTACTTATGTAAAACCTATGTTGTGCGAATTGAGATTTTGTTCGTATTCTAGTACTAAGAGTGGCCTAGGCTTTTGAGATTAAATCTAAAAAAAAAAACATTATTTTTGCATTTTATGTGTTTGTTACTTAGTTTACAATACTTTTCAAAATTATATAGATGCTGGTAAACCTGGTCACTCTACGTATAAAAAAATATTTTTTACTTCTGAATTTTAAACGAAACTCAAACTTAATTCGTTAATTGCGAACAAATTCAATTAGTATTAGTTTTAAATAAAATACTAACAAAAAAGGGAGATATTTAATATCCATAGATTAATTATTAAAATAAATTAAAAGACAAAAATACCGACGAGTTAAATTTGTGTTTCCTTACAGCATCGTTATAACCCTATACTATATATAGAGATTATGTGACTAATATTACGTTATTAGCTTATAAATGATGTATTTTGACACCTGTATGTCATATCGTATATATTGGATAGATAAGCTATCTGCCGAATTAGCTGAGATGACTTATCGAGTGGTAGATAGCGGGAAATATTGGTTTTTTGTTGTTTTTGACTCGTTGCTATGTTCTAGTACTACTTTGTATGATTTTTGGGTACAATGGAGTAAAAAATGAACTTAAAAGTAGGAAAAAAATAAAAAGTCATGATTAGGGGGTTTATTGTATAAGAACACAAGTTGGAAATACTTTTGCAGTAAAGTAAACTAGCAATAAGTAAGAATCCCAAGATTGAAAGGGGAAAATGGGCGCATAAATAAAGTTGGTACTTAATTTTAATATAAAAAATAATGTCAAAATTTCAATCCTAAAATAGTAATGAAAAAGGGTTAAAAAGTAATAGATTAAATGTGATAGATCACTTAAACTCCTAAAATTAATGAGTACTAGAACAGGCAACTATAGTTTGAGATTATTCGAGAATGGTTGACATCTTAATCTATCTTGAAAGAAGAGCAATTAAGAAAATATTTACTCTAAGAAATTCCTAAAGAGAACGTAATATTAGGTCATACACATTAAAAGTTACATTTACTAAAAAATCAAATAGAATTATTTAGTACTTAGGTATCTTACATTAGTTTTACCTTGTTATCATAATTAAGTAAGTAAAGTACATATATTTATATTCCTAACACTAGTTATAGCGTTGTTGTCATAGATTAATTAAACGTGTTTTATTAAATTGCATTTTTTTATTCCTCCATAGTGTATGTATGTTTTCCTTATAATAATATTCTCGGTTTGCAGATTCGCTCCTAAGAATATAAGCATTTACTAACTTTTTACAAGGAACTCTTTTTATACTGTCTGTTGCATGTTTTTTGCATGAAATCATGTTTTTTTATCATTTTTTAAATAAATTATACAATACAGATGCTTATTTATTTTTTGTTATTTGATAATGACACTTTCATTAGTTAAAATAACTTTAATTTTGAGGTTATCCATAAATTATTTTATATTGGGACAAGAATGACAGTCCTTTTATTCCTTTATTAAATTTCTGTTAAAGTTTTGTTTAGCGTGTTCAGTTATAATGACAAATAATGTATCGAAATATAGGTTCTAAATTTATTATTTATTGATAACCTCAAAAATCAAACACCGTTCATGTAGTAATTGTTATTTAACCACCCTTTATAGGAGACAACTGGGGCCCAAATGTTCTCTGTGATACGAGTGAAGCGTCTACGATTGTCCGCCATTTTAAAAATCATTTCCCGCGCACCCATCTGTCAATGTCATAACGTTTTCCAATGTTTTTTTATTATTTTTTTGTTTGATAATGGATAATTAAGACTTAATTAAAAAGAATACCTACATTGTTTATTAATTAAATGATACTTGAATTTTTATTTAGTAGGCTGAAACAGTGGAAAACGTTATTTTATCATGAGCACTTAATTTCATTTTTCATTAATGTTCATGTTTTGTTTTTGTTTACTTTGCGTAGTTTATGGGGAAATGCAAAAAGCATTTTAATGGAGAATTAAATTTATGAAGTAATAACATAAGTCATTAACCATTAACAAAGGGGTAATTTTTAATCAATGTGCAATGTGAATGTAAGCTTAAATTTTATTCATGCATTTATTAATGGCGTCATTTATAGTTATTTCTTACGGTTAAATTTTTATTTGCGCACGGGGAATAATTATAAATACTATCTCATTTTGCCGCTTATTTAATGCGCTGGGTTTCTTTTTAATTAAAATATGAATTTGCCAACACTAAAAATAACAGTTAAGTATAAAAAATGACGTCTTAAACTATTGAAATTGATGCATTTAGAAATTGGGTTGTAGAATTATTTACTTAATTATGTATTGGGGCAACTTTAAGTTGAGTAGAGGGTTAAGACTAGTCTTGTTAAAGGGTCTTTATGACATTTCGTTATATTAACAATATTATTGCCATCTTAGTGTAAGTTCTAAAATGATTAAAATAAAGCATATAACTATATGTATACATATCCATAGAATTATAATTATAAAAAAGAGAAAAATATGGGGCATTTGGGGTCCTTAATCTGAATTATATTTTTTTCATTTTTGAAAGTGCAATAGTAACTATTAAAATGTATATATATAATATTTGTTTTTTTTTTTTTCAAAAAATCTATTATTATAAATAAATATTAATTGGCAGTTGTAAATTAGTTTTTTCTCTTTTACTTGCAAACTATTTTAAAAAAGAAAATTAATTAAGATATGAAGTCCATTATAAGGGAATCTTATAAGTTATATAAGCAGCATGAAAAAAATTGTGATTAAAAGCAACATTATGAATTCTGCATGTTTTATTTTATTAAAACTCCCCAAAAGCATATATATCTTGTACAAACCATTGAAATTTGCAAAATCACCATAAAAACAGAAGCCCTACAGCTGTTAGACTGGGAATATTCCAAAACTGAGGAAGGTATTCTAAATACCGTGCGCTGTAAAATACTTTAAAAATCTTACTTAAACCAACCGACAAATCGTATCAATATCGGAAGCGATACCGCATTCCCAGTCTAAATTAAAATACTTTTACAGGATACGAGTTGTTAGAAAATCTCATTGCAGTATTTGTTAGAAAAGGTAAGGCAGGCTTCTGTTTTGTCGCTTCTATGTATGTGATAAAAAAAAACAACTCTTGGAATTTTTTTGTGTTCTGTTTAGAATGTTTGGCTCGTATTAAATAAAAAATGCTCTTTAGAATTCAGCAGACAGTACGCCTAATAAGAACCTATTGGTCGTAAAATGATCTAATATTTTTTATAGGCTAGACTTTTCATTGGACTTATCAATAAAACCAATGTAATTCTAAAGGAACATCAGTTATGTTATTTTGAATATGTGTGGTAAGATATGTAGACTTATTTCGTTCTGGCAACATTTATGAAAAATGTTGGGGCTATACAGTAGAATGGGGCCCTTGTAATTTTATTAACTAAGCTATATATTGTATGTAAATATCCTTGAAAGTCATTGAGTTACATTTAACGCCGCTTGTAATTACTTAGTGGCATAATCAAAAAGAAAAAGTAACTAAAAATGTCGAATTATATTTGTAGTTTAGTCAAATAACAAAAATTAGGTACATATTATTATCGGCTAAAAGTCAAAATGTGATGCATATTTTATTCCTGTCTAAAATTAACATCCAAAATCATTGCATTTAATAACAAATTTTTGTGTTACATTATTGCATATAAATGTTTCCCAAGTGTTATAGATTAGAATTTAATATTAACAAACAATACAGGTAAGTGAACTTTAATATTTTTTATATTGTATTTTTCCTAAATACTTTAAATGTCTAAATAATTTATTTCTGTTCCTGAGAATGCTATATTTCCAGCTACCTTCTTTTCTCTCTCTCTTACTTATTAAGAATGTAAATGTAAAAAGGATACAGCATGATTCCTATGAATGGAACGAATCATAAATGGTAGAAATAGCAAATTACCTAATCTCTAGACTCTATTGTTTAGTATTTACTTAAATAAGTACCTAATTAATACTTTATATGTGCTTCATATTTAGTAACTATTAATTATCTTATTACTTCGATAAGTAAATGTGTTAACAGAAGGCTTATATTGAAGGGAGAGTAATAAATGATTATCTTTTACAGGGTGAGAGTTTAAAGCCAGAAGATTCTATCCATGTATTGTAATTTGTACATGACAAAAGAACGGTGATTGTTTCATTTTACAGCAAGATGTCACAAGAATAAAATACGGTGTTTTGCTGCTATAGCTATGAAAATTTTTAAATTTACACAATATGTTTTATACAGGGGTCATAATGCTCTAACTGTTTTATCTATTGAAACACTGTTGTCTAATTATACGATGTGTGTAGTGTGCATATAGTGATATATACATAGAGGTATCATAAATAGAGAAGAGAAGACATGCGTCTGTCTGTAAGCGTAAAAAGAATTAGAATGAAACAAATTGCTTTTCTGTCTCTTTCAATAATTGCCCAACTGAGTTTGCTATACTCTTTGTAAAACTACAAATTTGAAACCGGAAGGTTCTGCGACTTTCTCATTCTATTCACCAAGGCACAGAAGCAGGCTTTTCAGGCAGTTCCAATCTTTTTGTAATATCTCTTTGTCATATTGAGAGAGATAAACATAATATGGAATGTCATTAGTCGCAAGACCAATAAAAATCGAATTTTATATGGCAATTTGTTATATGCGAGGGACTCGAGGGAGACAGTAGGTATGCATGGAAGAATGCGGTTTGTATGAATGAAAAAATTTTTGGCGCGGTTTTTTAACGAAAAACCCATCACAACGCTCAAGTAAATCTAGTATATTAAAGCAATACCACAGACTAATAATAATATACTACGTATACAACAGACGGTGC
>CAJQZN010041059.1:23436-50660 GCA_907164685.1 Colias eurytheme | reverse complement strand
TCAATGTCAAAACGTTTTCCAATGTTTTTTTATTATTTTTTTGTTTGTTAATGGATAATTAAGACTTAATTATAAAGAGTACATTGTTTATTAATTAAATGATAATTGAATTTTTATTTAGTAGGCTGGAACAGTGGAAAACGTTATTTTATCATGAGCACTATCATTTCATTAATGTTCATGTTTTGTTTTTGTTTACTTTGCGTAGTTTATGGGGAAATGCAAAAAGCATTTTAATGGAGAATTTAATTAATGAAGTAATAACATTATTAATTAACCAAGGGGTAATTTTTAATCAATGTGCAATGTGGCTGTAAGCTTAAATTTTATTCATGCATTTATTAATGGCGTCATTTATTATTTTTTCTTATGGTTTAATTTTTGTTTGCGCACGTGGAATATTTTTAAATTATGTCTCGTTCGGCCGCTAATTTTAACCAACACTAAAAATAAAATATTAAAGATGATGTCATAAACAAATATGAATATTAAAATGGATGCATTTAGAAATTGGGTTGTAGAATCATATACTTACTTAACTTTACTTACTTATATTGGGCAACTTTAAGTTGAATAAAGCGTTAAGACTAGTCTTGTTAAAGGGTTTTAATGACATTTCGTTAAAACAATATTATTGCCATCTTAGTGTAAGTTTTAAAATGATAAAAATAAAGCATATAAATCTTAATATACATATCCATAGAATTATAGTTATATTAAAGAGAAAAATCTGGGGCATTTGGGGTCCTCAATCAGAATAATATATATTTTTTCATTTTTTGATAGTGCAATGCCTATGTTACAATGTTATAGTATTCGGTGTTTTCAAAAAGGATCTGTATACATAAATATTAATTGGTGGTTGAGTAAATTAGTGTTTTGTCTCTTTTACTCGCAAACCATTTTACTGAAGTAATGTCATTATGATATGAAGTCCAGGAATCTTATAAGTAATATAAGCAGCATGAAAAAAATCGTGATTAAAAGCAACATTTTGAATTCTGCATGTTTTATTTTATTAAAACTCCCCAAAGCATATATATCTTGTACAAACCATTGAAATTTGCCAAAATCACCATAAAAACAGAAGCCCTACAGTTAGACTGGGAATATTCCAAAACTGAGGAAGGTATTCTAAATATCGTTAGCTGTAAAATACTTTAAAAATCTTACTTAAACCAACCGACAAATCGTACCAATATCGGAAGCGATATCGCATTCCCAGTCTAAATTAAAATACTTTTACAGGATACGAGTTGTTAGAAAATCTCATTGCAGTATTTGTTAGAAAAGGTAAGGCAGGCTTCTGTTTTGTCGCTTCGATGTATGTGAAAAAAAATACAACTCTTGATGTTTAGATTGTGTGGCTTAGATTAAATAAAGAAAAAAATGCTCTTTAGAATTCAGCAGACAGTACACCTATAAGAACCTATTGGTCGTAAAATGATCTAATATTTTTTATAGGCTTTTGCTAAGGACTTTTCTTTGGACTTATAAATAAAGCCAATGTAAAGGGACATCAGCTAAGTTATTTTGAATATGTGTGGTAAGATATGTAGACTTATTTCGTTCTGGCAACATTTATGAAAAATGTTGGGGCTATACAGTAGAATGGGGCCCTTTGTAATTTTATTAACTAAGCTATATTGTATGTAAATATCCTTGAAAGTCATTGAATTACATTTAACGCCGCTTGTAATTACTTAGTGGCATACTTGGGCATAATCAAAAAGAAAAAGTAACTAAAAATGTCGAATTATATTTGTAGTTTAGTCAAATAACAAAAATTAGGTACATATTATTATCGGCTAAAAGTCAAAATGTGATGCATATTTTATTCCTGTCTAAAATTAACATCCAAAATCATTGCATTTAATAACAAATTTTTGTGTTATATTATTGCATATAAATGTTTCCCAAGTGTTATAGATTAGAATTAAATATTAACAAACAATACAGGTAAGTGAACTTTAATATTTTTTTATATTATATTTTGCCTAAATATGTACTTTAAAAGCCTAAATAATTTATTTCTGTTTCTTCCATGCTATATTTCCAGATACCTTCCTTTCTCTCTCTAACTTATTAAAAATGTAAATGTTAGAAGGATACATGATTCCTATGAATGGAACGAATCATAAATGGTAGAAATAGCAAATTACCTAATCTCTAGACTCTATTGTTTAGTATTTACTTAAATAAGTACTTATTTAACACTTTATGTGCTTCATATTTAGTAACTCTTAATTATCTTATTACTTCGATATGTAAATGTATTAACAGAAGGCTTATATTGAAGGGGGAGTAATAAATGATTATCTTTTACAGGGTGAGAGTTTAAAGCCAGAAGATTCTATCCATGTATTGTAATTTGTACATGACAAAAGAACGGTGATTGTTTCATTTTACAGCAAGATGTCACAAGAATAAAATCCGATGTTTTGTTGTAATAGCTATGAAAATTTTTAAATTTACACAATATGTTTTATACAGGGGTCATAATGCTCTAACTGTTTTGTCTATCGAAACACTGTTGTCTAATTATACGATGTGTGTAGTGTGCATAGAGTGATATATACATAGAGGTATCATAAATAGAGAAGAGAAGACATGCGTCTGTCTGTAAGCGTAAAAAGAATTAGAATGAAACAAATTGCTTTTCTGTCTCTTTCAATAATTGCCCAACTGAGTTGGGCATACAACTGAGTTATACTCTTTGTAAAACTACAAATTTGAAACCGAAAGGTTCTGCGACTTTTTAGTTTCTCATCTATTCACCAAGGCACAGTAGCAGGCTTTTCAGGCAGTTCCACTCTTTTTTGTAATATCTATATGTCATATTGAGAGAGATAAACATAATATAGAATGTCATTAGTCGTCTGACCAATAAAAATCGAATTTTATATGGCAATTTGTTATATGCGAGGGAGACCAGTATGCATGGAAGCTAAGCATGGAAGAATGCCGTTTATATGAATTTTTGGCGCGGTTTTTAAACGAAAAACGCATCGCAACGCTCAAGTAAATCTAGTATATTAAAGCAATACTATGTATTAAATTAGTTGGGTAGTTTTATTCCACGTGTCTTTAGTAAATGATGAATCCGAAACAATTGCTGAAATAAATTTATTAAGTATGCTTCAACAGAAAATAATTACATTGTATTATTTACATAGTAAACCTCCGAACCAAAATCCTTTTATGTAAGAGAGAAGACATGTTTATGTATGTTAGGTTCATGAGATTTATTATTTATGGATGTATATAATATATAT
This sequence comes from Colias eurytheme, assembly GCA_907164685.1. NCBI lineage: Eukaryota > Metazoa > Arthropoda > Insecta > Lepidoptera > Pieridae > Colias > Colias eurytheme. The sequence goes on along the minus strand of CAJQZN010041059.1, from coordinate 47,385 downwards.
TACCATATTTTGTAATTTACATATATTTTTATATATCTGTGTACATGGATAAAAAAAGACGGACGGTATATCGCCTAAACATTGAGTGAAGCCTAGTAATGGCGGCGAAACATCCATGTGTGTGTGCCATGTTGCCATGGCAACAGCTGTCCTGATAACAATGGCGGCTGTATTTTTTTCTATAAATTTTGCCGTAATAATTTTGTCATTAAAACATAAAAGAAATAACTTGCTTCCCTGTGGAATGTAATCCCTTGTGTTTTGTTATTTAAAATTGTACTGTTGCGACACCATTTAACCACGCAAGACGGCACTTTAAATATTTTTTTGTGAAACAGTGACGCAGTTAATCAGTCGGTAGTTCACGACGTAATGGCGGCCGACTAGCTTACTATGGTGAGAGTGTGTGCGTGTTTATTGTCTTTACACGATCGCTAGCTTACTATGGTGGCTTCACGTTGTTTGTTCGTAATACGGTGTCCGTCTTTTTTTATACGTCCATGTCTGTGTATATTAGTTTGTTTATTTAATATTGAATGAATATAAACTGGTGAATATTGTTAGATTACGAGTTTTTAAAAATCCTGAAGTAGATTCAAAATAAATACTAAGTATAATAAATCATGTTTTATGGGGTTGAGGGCTTATTTTTTCGCACCAAAAGTTTTTACACTTATTCCATACAAAAGCATGATGTAATATGTAGTTTTTTAAAATATGTTTATCTATCAACTGATAATGTGCGTATGTATGAATAAATATATTTTTTGCATCCCATATTTATATACTTTATGTAAGTAAAATTTATGTATGTATGGTAATCTTTAAAGTATATAATAATTTTATGTAAATACCTAGGTTTGATGTTCAAATATATAAACTATAAAATATACATATTATATTTATGAAATGTGTAATAATTTATTTATGTATACTACATATTTGAATGTGTTATAAGTATTTATATATTAGATGAGTTGAATTAGTGTAAAGTTGTTTGTTGTAGTTGATTAGGCATGCCGCATGTGATGTTATTAAAAAAACTGAAGAACATTATTTTGATTTTTTATTTCATTTTATGGTTAACTAGCGGTCCGCCCCGGCTTCGCCCGTGGTACATGTTTACGTTTTCTCTACATAAGAACCATCCTCGTACTTCAAGGAATATAATAAAAAAAGAATATTAGAAATCGGTTCAGCCGTTCTCGAGTTATGCGCTTACCAACACATTTTGCGATTCATTTTTATATATAAGATTACTTTTACATTTTGATGTACTTAATGAACATTCAAAAAAATATCCTGATTGTAAAGTGTATATTCTTTAGAGTTAAATATAAAAACTCTTCTTAGAGTGAGAGAGGTATCTCAATCTTTTCCATTCTATTTGTCCTCTGCTTTTATTAATTTGATGTTACATAATAATACCTATATCTCTTCTTTATACATATAAAATTCTCGTTTCACAATATTACCATACTCCTCGGAAACGGCTGGACCGATTGTTATGAAAATGTGTGGGTAGATCTTAGAATCAGTCAACACCCATTTTTCATTTTCATACGCCTAAGTGATAAGAGTAAGGCAGTACAAAGTTTGCCGGGACAGCTAGTAATTTATAGGATTATAACTGGTCTGATAAACTCTGAAGGAAAAAAAAAACAACATAAACTTTAATAACATTTACTAAATCAACAACCTACTACATATTTTCTCTTATCTAAAGGAATATTTTTGATATAACCATTGTAAAAATCAAGCGCCGTAATTTCCCGTTTTCCTAAAATCCTAAGGGATTTAAAATAAATATATTTTCTGTCCTTGCATAGTATTTTAACAGCGTCTCTTTGTGTACAATATTCTAGTGAACCGATTGGTTGCGAATTTTGTTCGATATTTTCACCTGGTACAAGAAAAGCATTGAATAATTTCATTTGTTTTTCTCTGAATGTTGTTGTCAATGGATAGAGGCCGTATATCGCTCGATACAGATTATACACTTGTTTAGCTGTCATTTCTGACCATCTGACTTCACTGATTGTTTTGTTGATTTTCTTTGCTGAAAAAACAATGAAAAATATATTTAATCCTAGTATAATAATTTTAATATAATAAGCGCGAAAGTTTCTTGAATAGATTTGTTACGCTTTCACAAAAAACTACTGGACAGATTGGGATGAAACATTACAGTATAATACATTTCTATTTATAGAAATACTTGATACATTAATGTCTAATAAATAAATGTATGGTTTTAACTTTAAAATTTTGGTGGTCATATAATTATTCCACAAATTATGATGTAGTTAACAAATATATTAAACACATAAAAATGCATTAATTTTCAAACACATAATATATAAATATTTACCATAAGTAACTCCTTCATTACTCTGTGGCTTAGCATTATCAAGACTAGTTGGTAATGCTCTCATACAGGCTACTAACATCTCTCCTCCAATATCCGATAGTTGTTTTGTTAATTCTGGTAACAGTATATCATTTGGTACAGGAACAATTTTTTGACTTATTATTTCACCTGTAATTCATAAAATATATTATTTTTGGTGTATTCAAATTGTTGCATTTATATGTACCTGTTTTAATGATTGGTTTCTACAGTCTATTTTTATAACTCCTGAGCAGGAAATAAAAGGTCTTCTTAAAATAACTAAGTTTGAGGTAGGAGTTAATAGAAGGTAAGTTATATAATCAACATTGCTTTATTATTATATTAATTGTTAAAATAAATGTAAATAAATAAAAAATATGCACAAGGAGATACAATACTGAAATATTTATACACAACATACTTACCAACATCAAATTTATCTGGTTTTATTTTCATAAGTGACACACCAGCAACTTCATCACCATTTAACAAAGTGTGGATGATGGGAGCAGCACCCCTCCATCGAGGTAACAGACTGGGATGAACATTCACCATACCTCTGTAAAATTAAAATAAAGCATTTAAAAAAAATTATATTTTATTTTATACCTGTAAGAAAAATTGTCTTATGTGAAATAATTGTTTACCTAACAAATTAAATGGTATGCAGATATTCACTACATAATGTATAAAAACTACAACTCTACTTTATCCGGTGGGCTTTTATACTATGATAGGTATTAAAATATAGTTAAAATAATAGATACTTACAAAGGAAATTTGTCAAGAACATCCTTTTTGATTAAATGTCCAAATGCAACAATTAAGCCGATATCGTACTCGGCATTTTGAATATTTAAGTTTGGCCATTGCAATATTGGTATTTCTTCGCTTTGTGCAAATTTTTCTATTGTACTCTTGTTCTTAGAACTATTAGCAGTTACTAGATGTAGTCGACTTATTACTTTTTCTGATTTCCTGTAGAAAACTGTTTATTATAGTGATTTAATGTAAATAATGAATCATTTGCTGGGCAGTAGTTATTTTTACCTTAAATAATTAATTTTACGTAAGCTGTTCAGTCCAATCTCGTCAGAACCAAAGAACAAAACATTATATGAGGTTTTGGTGCTAAATTTTTGTGCATTTATACATTTTTCACTAATAAAAAGGATTTTTCGTCTAAGCAAAGATAGGTTATGTACAACAAATGTCATTTTCTGTTATGGCATAGTGTCAAAATGACATATGACTAGTGCTGCCAACATAATAAGAAGATATGAATTATGAAGGCGTTTTTTCACTATGATCTAAATTTTCACAGACTTGAGACTACATAGGTACTTAATAATATAATCTGCAGATAAATCCACATTATCTTCATATTTACTTTACTCTTGCTTTACTCAATAAAATATTATAAAATAATGTTTGTTTGTTTATCTATCTTTCACGTTGTTACCGAGCGATTTTATATTTCTGGATAAAGTGTGTCTGGATAATTGTTAGAAAGCTGGAGTTATACGGCTTACTTTACAACACGGTGAAACACCTCATTCCGGTGGGAATTATTCTTTGACCAAGCAGCTAAAGCCGCGGGTGGAAAGCTAGCTTATTCTTAAAAATATTATGTTCTTACCAAGTCTACTACATTTTAATTTTTAATATGACTGTCTTTATATTCTTAATACTATAGAGATTAACATACTAATTTTACTCAATTCCTTGTGCATTCATGAGATGATACCTACGTGAGTTCTATACTGAGAAAGTATGTACATAATATAATTTAGTATAATTTAAAACCAAGGTTAAAATAAAAGACGGTGCTTTCAATAAAACTTCTATTTATACATGTCCAGAAAAATAGACGAGTCTCTAAATAGAATTTAAGATATTTTTATAACTATTTATTTAAAATTCAGATGGCATAACATTTATTTTCGTTATTCACTAATGCGATTATTATACATATCTCTTAACATTGTAGATAGATTTTTATTAATATAAACACACATTACGGAACTTTTTTTTAAATACATATATGTATAATGCTTTATGTTAGATATATTTCCAACAATTCCAACAGATATAATGCATTAGGGTCGTTCTCAATGTTATTCGTGGATCATTTGATTTTAAGCATTTACTTATATAATATATATTATGAAAATGTATTACATTATGGAATAATCATCAGCTACGCATTTATTTGGCATTATTGTGGCCTTTTTTCAACCGTAATTACCCCAAAGCATAATACCTGGTAGGTACATATTTGAATATAACGAACTACAGATATTACTTTAAAGTTTAGAGATCACTTTTTTATATTCGTGCATATTGTACATGAAGTAGAAGTAGAAATAGAACTTGTAGCATCAATTCAAGCGCTGCTAAATAACTTACATAGGTTTCCATATACATATGTAATTTAAAGCTTTATTTTCTCAAAAAATTATATTTTATAGATAGTATGTATGAGAATGAAACGTATATTTTATACATTTTTTGTTTTTACGGATGTGAAGACAGATCACACACATAGGTAAGGATTAAACAATTATGAGTACCTACAGTTTTTATAAACGTAACTTATTTTGAAAAATTAATTAATTCTTATTAAATTAATTAATTAAATTAAATTAATTAATTCTTTGGCTATAAAATAATATTTTGTAATAAATATGGTACATTAGAAATAGCCACCTCCATGTATCTAAGTGTGTTAATATGGGGTAAATTTGATAACACTCTTGTTAAAATAAATTTTAAATAAAAAACAAAGATATATAAAAATATAAGATTTACTTAGAGTTTATAAAGAAAAGTTTATATTCGAAGCAAAAAACAAATGGAAAAATGTTTTGTAAAATTAATAATTAGAATTAAATTGTAATTATAGGTACAAAGCCGGAAATAAATGAAGAGTGAGATCGTGCTTCGACGTAATATGTTTCCATACATAGAAAAATATATCTTTCTAGTTACAACTATATTTTCATAATTAATGGTATTTATCTATTAAATTCTATAATCTCATGAATTTCGTGAAATGTTTTAATCTCAAGAAATTTACTCAACTATTATCACTATTTTAAAACATCAATACTTGTAATTAACACGAGCTTTTTGTAGACTTTCGGCTGAAACTTCTCGATTTGGTAAATTGAGGTTTTGTGTACCAAGATGGGGGACTAACCACATCCTCCTCATAACTTTTCATGCTCACACTCCCCAATGATCTTTGCGAATTCTGCCTTTGCGATATCTTAGACGAGACTGTCTGCACAGCGTTACCCTTCACCTCGTTATGATATGGAATGTCTCTCATTTCGATAACCTCTACATCCGTGTCGCTGAGGTCTTTACTCACTCTATGCACTTTACTAGCATCCACAGAATATCCGACGCTTTTGAACGTTCCAGTCATTCTTCTTGATTTGTCTTTGAAGAGCATCTTTTGCAATTCCTTCCGGAACTTGGGATGTGTGATGATGTAAATAAATGGATCGATGCAGGCAGCCGTTTTGCAGAATAAAGCGGGAATCATGGAAATAGCTGGTGTAATGGCGTCTTTGAGGCCAAATATGCCTAAAAGAGTTACAATAGCGTATGGGGTCCAAGAAATAAAGAAGAGAGCGATCACAGCAATAACGAGGCCGGCTAGTTTAATTTCTGCTTTGCGTTTCGTGTGCTCCTTAACATGACGAGAGGACATTCTCTCTTCTTGGTTTTTGCTATTCATATTTCTGCTGCCAACGACGATGCGAAGTATTCTTGTGTAGCAGAAGCAGATGATGCAGAGGGGGCCGAGCCAGGCGGCGCAGAAGAAGACGAATATGAAGTATCGAGGCGGCAGTTCATCTGTGAGATAGTCGAAGCTGCAACTGGTTAGGTAGCCTTCTGGCACGTAATGTCCATAGCCAATGTCGAGAGCGGGAATGATGGAGAATATTCCTGCGTAGATCCAGGCGCCAACTGCGAATAGGCGAGCTCGGATGGCTGTTAGGGCTCGGAGGGGCTCCAAAGGATGGACCACGGCCCAGTAGCGGTCAAGCGCGATGGCGGTCAGAGTGGCGATGGATGTGGTGCCGCTTAAGCCCCCCACGAATCCGTAGATCACGCATCCTGTAACGAAGATAACATTAACATAAAGATTAAAAAACAACATGTTTTCAATGAGTTAGTCATGTAATAAATGGAAATATTGTTTTCGTCCTTTACACCATATTATAATAAATAAATTTGCTTTCTTGAAATGTGTTTTATTGATGTCTGAAAAACTTAATCTATGAACTTAGTTTATGAGTCCTCTGTGCATTGTCAGATCGAAACAATACCCGGAACAGAGTACATGTATATCAAAACTCAGGATCTTTACGTTGGAATCTTAGAAGAAAGTTTAAAATATAATTAATATCAAACTTCGTGAATCTGTTATTCCTTTGAGCATATTAAAATTAATCAAAATATCATATTAAGTAACCTAAAGTTGTAAATTATTTGAATACAAACTGCTTTGAAATTATAGAACACTTCGCTAACATAAAGGTCTTGTGGGAAATTATACATCCCGCAAAATGTTAAAATTGAATCCGGTTCCCGTGGCGGGAAACTAGGGCTACGTATTTCAGTGTAGTATATTCTGTGGTCTATCTATCGATAAACTTTGGCCTGGTCGTACCCTATTTCGATGGAGGAATTTCACCATCCTTCAAACTTGAAACTTCAAATTTGAAATTATGGCGTGTTACCGAAATGTTTAAATTATATAAAAACTATAAGAATACATATATAAATGCTCCGTGTAAATGAGTAAGATTATTCCTAAGCCGTAACATTATGTTTTAAAGTTTAAAATAGAGCTTTTGTTACAAAAGCGCTTATCAAAAGCAAATAGTCGGTGTTTGAATTTAAAGAGTTTTTAAACGTTTGCCAATTAGTCATTACCTGTTTTGCCCAGCGCTGGGCCGAGGTTAAAGGAATTAAAAATAAAAATCGGTGTCTTTGCCAGCATTATGAAGTCGCTGAGAGCGAGATTTGCCACCAAAATGTTGCCTGGGGTACGAAGAGATCTGCATCTGTAACAATATAAATAAATAATAATTAGCATAATTAGTAATTCAATATATTTTATAATAGAAAATTCTCGTTTGACACTCTTTGTGACGAAACTTTTCCATAACGACGACCGATTTTCGGGACTTTTTTTTGTGTAAAATCAATAGCTCTGAGAATAGGCAGCCATAAGTATATCCTGTTACAATCATCTCTGCAGGTGAAGGCTGATATTCCCTGTCAGCTTCTGTAAAGCTGTGCAGTTTATCATATTAATGAAAAAGAACTCAATTTTTTAAACATAAGAATTATGTAAGTATAGCGTATTCTATAGATAGGTAAAATAAGTATAACTTAAATATGTTTATTGATTTAAAGGTTTTGTTATATGTAGGACAATTTAATACCGTCAAAACAATGCAAATTTTCAATTATTCCTTACCCCTTAAATTTCAGAGAAACTTTAGTTGGATATCAAAGTAACGGAAACTAGAAGGTTAGAGTAAAGAGAGAGTTATAATACAATATATAACAATATAATACATTATACAGTCTTTTATTTATGCCTCAATTAACTCGTTTACAAAATATATCACTAAAATTTTACAATGAGACTCATATGAAATCCATATTAAATATTTTATATTTGTTCTAGCTTCATAAAGAAGTTATTTCACTGAAATGAAATTTGAATTTACTATCTTTACCTCACGTAACGTTACGAAAGCGATAAAAACCCAAAATGTATGAAAACATTCGTTTGTTTACAGAATTCTTAAACGTATCGTTACATTCTTTCTTCATCCAGTCTTTGAAGTCCATTGAAAAGATTCGTCAAAAAGATTTAAAGATACAATAGTATTTCCTGGGTTGTGATCTACAATTGATATTTATTGGAGCATCTTGACATTATACAATAATATCCGCTTAGCCGATTGATTTGTAATGGCGAAGACATCTTTAGTTTTTTCCTTTGTGATTTTATATGTTATCAAAAGAGAAGTGGCTACTAGGAAGTTTCATTTCTATTTTATCGTGATTTTTTATTTATAAAAAATTGATGTTTTTTAAACCCTCAATCTTAATTTTTCTCACACCAATAAATTATTATTTAATCTTAACTCTAACAGTTAGAAATATATTTATGATACGATAAAATAAAATCGGCCAAGTGCGAGTCGGACTCGCGCACCGAGGGTTCCGTATGTGATGTAACTAAAAATTTATGGTTTTCGTAATTTTTCCTTTATCTATGCTATAAGACGTTGCTTTGTACCAAATTTCAAGATTCTGAGTTCACGGGAAGCACCCTGTAGGTTTTGATTCCCTTGCAAGTGTCGAAAATTTGCGGCATAAACGGCTGTATCTTTTGATTGCGTTGGCTTAGAAGTTTGATTTTTTCACAGCTTCAAGGGACAGTAGACTTGAGTAATTGATATAAATTTCAGCTTCATACCTCCACGCGTTCCTGATAAAAAGGGTCTTGACAGACGGACGGACGGACGGACGGACAGACGGACAACAAAGTGATCCTATAAGGGTTCCGTTTTTTCCTTTTGAGGTACGGAACCCTAAAAATGATATATTTATTATATAATTTATTTTCTTTCTACACAACAGTGCTTTAATTTCCTCCTACAATTTTATCTATCTGTCTTTACACGAAAATTAAAAATAGTCGATTTAGTTCCAGAATCAAAATAACATACGTTCAGGAATTTACATGTTCCGTGTTGTATAAACGAAATTAGCGTAGGTCGATGTAAATCTAAAAAAAACACACTAACCTAGATAGAATTAGCAATGCAAGAAGAAAAAAAAATATTTGAAAATAGAATATGTATTAATGATTAGGACTATTCATAAGGCGAATCAATACAAAGCGAGCAGCCTCGCGAAGCATTTTCTACGTAAGTTAGAAGTGTGGACATGGCTCGGCCGATGAAAATGATGACACAAGGATGACACGCTTTCCTCGGAACCTATCGTCAAGCTGCTTCGCGCAGCAATTGCCTCGCGAGGCTGCTCGCTCTGTGTAGAACCCGCCTTAGTGGAAATTTATCATTTTTTTAAATAAAGCATAAGAGTTATGATCATTGACAACCTGTGTCACAGATAACAAAGCTTTCAACAGATGCAGAAATTAAAAAGAAAAAGTCAGCCAGTAACTTTTTATTTATCACTGTTAGTAAAATATGTATTTTTTTAGAATGTTACATTATGTTCGCTATTAGTATACATTTTTATCTTTTACTCTTCAATCTCTTTATTTTTATATATTGAAAAAGCGATACCGAGTCGTTACGAATAAATTAAGGGATGAAAGAATGGATTGGGCCTAGGGAATACAGTCATAAATGCTTTATCGTACTAAAGGAGGCCTTTAGGGTTTACTCATGTTGATTAAATCATTTATTTGTGATTTCAAGGATTTCTACGGAGGATAATGTGGAGTGTTCGTGACAACCATTTAACAGAAAAGCGCGGGAAATAAATTCGTGACCTCTTAATTCTGTGATGTTGAAATAATGTCTACAATTTTGAAGGGTTCCTGAAGATCTTGTAGTAACAGAATTTTTGTATAAATACTAAAAAGCTGTTCATTGTGTTTTATTTCAAAACCGCCAAATACCTATCTGTTATTATTATAAATAAGTTAAATAGATAGAAATTTGTAAAAAATTTAAATAGTTTTATATTTTTTCCAAGATTGAAGAGACATTTGATTTTGATTTTGCTAGCTTTAGAAGAATTTTATTTATATCTAAACGTGTTTTCTTTAATGGGGTTCTTGCTAGATTTGACGTTTCTTATTGTCGATGTTAAGCCTCAGACATAGTAGGTAGTAAGTTAATTAATATCTATAAGTGCCTGATGTTATCTTATCTTAATTTGGATAATAAACTAACTACTTTTGCGTTTAAAGTATTCTAACATCTGTCCTTTTGTTTCAAATTACATAAAACGTTTCACGAAGAACATGAGACAAGATAAATAGTACCTATCATAGACAATTCATAACACGGGAAAGTAATGTTTGTGTTGTTTCCTGCACTAGATTGTTTATTTTCCTCAAACAAATAGTGTTTTGTTACTTTAGATAGTATAAGGTGAAGACAAGGTTGAAGGGATGACAGGTTCTGCTTTATATTGTTATACTTAGTTTAATTTGTATTATTAATTGAAGTTATGGAATAGGTATTTGTTTATATGATAGCAACTAGCGGTCGAACACGTGGGTGAAATGAAGTATTTTTATTTACAGTTCATGTGTTATTCTGATGTATAATCTATGGGCTATGTTATTGTAACATTTCATCGAAATTCGTCCAGTAGTTTTTTTCGTGTAAGAGTAACAACATAGGTACATACATTATTTTATATTTTAAATTAAAATAAGCTGCGATACCTACAGCTAGACCGATTTGATTCTTTCATCAGTCGAAAGATACATTATTCCAAATCACGCTTAAGTGCGTCACACACGGTGAAGATATTTTATCTTAAGATACTGTAATATTTTATAGTAGAACCGCCATCCTGTTACAAATGACCCACAAAATTTCGGGTCATTTGTAACAGGATGGATGGATTAACATCACTAGGTACATAAAAAAAATCGCTTTCTCTATCCCTAGGTCCTATGTATGCTTAAATATTTAAAATTGTGCACGGAGTTTGATGTGTTTTTTTAATAGATACAGTGATTCAAGAGGAAGGTTTTAGTGTATAATTTATTAGGTTTTAGACAAAACGGGCGAAGCCGCGGGCGGATTGCTAGTAATATTATAATCTATACTAATATGTATTATAAAGCTGAAGAGTTTGTTTGTTTGTTTCAACGCGCTAATCTCAGGAAATACTGGTCCGATTTGAAAAAATATTTCGGTGTTAGATAGCCCATTTAATATTTATCGAGGAAGGCTATAGGCTATAAAGACTAGCCTATATCATTACGCTAAGACCAACAGGAGCGGAGCCACGCGGGTGAAACCGCGAAGCGTAAAGAAGCGTAGTTAACTCCGATTTGGATTTTAGCGAGGAAATCTTCCACTCACATCTGTATTTACACCATCCTAAATATTATTCTAAAGCCCGATTCATGTAAATCTACACATTCGCGTAATAAACATTAAAACTGTCTAACTAGTTCCACAAAGAAATACGCATGAACAAGTTATAGCCCGATGACAAAAATATATGCGTCTATTTGAAGTTAATACCAACACTCGGAAATTTTCTGCATTGATAAATGTAGTTTTATTTTTTATAAAACTTGCGATTTCGCGATTAACATTCTTCGAACAAAATATTTTTTTATTGAGCTGCTTTTTGCTACGTCATGTTTATTTACCGCTTTTAATAAAAAAAAAACAACCTCCATTTCAGAACGTCGATTAAAATTTGAAGCAATGGAACATTGGCCGCATTTTGGTCTGCATAATTTATACCACAGATAATTAACATACTAAACAAACGACAACAAAGCTGTACCGTTTTTCGCTTTCATAATTTTTAAAAATTCTACATTAAAATGCGGAAGGTATTTGTAGAATGGGCGTAAGATAATCTGGATTTTTTTATAGATTAGAAAAACATTTTGATCATTCAAATGTCGAGGGTTGTGAAATAATATATTTTATGTGGGTGTTAATAGATTAAGGTGCAAGCTTAAGTCAGAAATACATTCAAAGGTAAATGAGGAAAAGATATATTTTTTTAACTGGTTGTTTGTTGGTCTGTTTAAGAAATATTTTTTTAAAGGTTGCTTTTCCTTGAGATATCGTCAAGTGTATACGAAGGAGGATCGTAAGCGAGTTTATAAACAAGATGAAGGAAAAATATCGAATATACGCAAGAAGCATATCTTTAGAGTTCAAAGCTTTGGAAAGTATCGTTAAATTGCAAACATTTGCATGATATAGTTGCTCGGTGCACGCGATATTGTATCGTGTTCAGTGTTGAATATCGTATTATGTATATTCTGAATCATTATAGTCTTGCAATTTAGTAGATATTATTAGGTAAATCTGCTTACTTTTAAATAATAGATATATGAATTTGTATAATATAAGACGTAGTATAGGTATTATTATTAGTCTGTGGTATAAGCACAGGGTATAAGTCATATTTAATATTATATGTTTTAGTTATGTTATAAGTTAAATAGTGTTTAAGTACTTACATAGGTACAAAGTTTCAATAACTAAATGCACATTTTATAAATTTATACAGAACGAGGTGAAAATGTGTATTTTTTATCATTTAGCTATGCTTCAGTACCTTCTTTTTATGATAACCAAAATCAAATGTCTCTTATTTTACTGTTAAGGTAAATTTAAATATAAAACCTACTTTTAGGTTAAAATATAAAACCTACTTTATAAATTATTGAATTGATACATGTCCTGACTCCTGTACGTAAATTTTCTAGTATTGGAACTTGGAAGAAAATATAAAACAACTTATTCTCTGATCTGCATAGTGATAAATAAAAATGCAACTCTATATTTTATTATTAGACCAAAGACTACATAAACTAGTCTGCACTCGCAGGCAATAAAGACAAATGATCTAGATAGACTAGATAGAATAAAGATTAACGAGGAATATGCAATTACATGGATATAGACAATGGAATAGAGAAATTGTACACTGTTTAATAAAAGTATTTAAAAAAAACTTCCTTTTGAGAAAATACTGACAAGTCCATATTACGGGAACAAAAGCTTCTTATATTTTATTACGATGTATTATTTTCTGAAATGAAGAAAAATCAAGTATTTTTAACCATTTTTTTTTGTATATTTGGTTCCATTGTTGCTATTGTTGCCGAATAAAGACCTAGAAAGTACATTCATTCGAAATTTATTGATTAGGCCCGTATTTTATTCAGTCCTAAAAAGAGTCGCCAAACTATGGTCGGACAGATTTTGTTTTTGTTAAAATTTAAAAAATAAGATTAGATTACCTAGCTAATGAGTGACCATAACTATAAGTGATTCTTAACCGACTTTAAAAAAGTAGGAGTATTTAACGTTTATTATAGGAATATAATATGTAGTTTTATAAAATGAGTAGATATTTTCTGTTCTAAGTAAATTTCGTTACAAGCTGTAACCTAGTTATAGTTCGTAAATAAATATTTGTACCTACAAGAACTTCCACTATACTTCGAGAACATTCTTAAATATTAAAACATCGCTATTTGATATCTTCGGCAAACAAAAGGTAAGAACAATTATTTAACACGAAAAATGTCAAACCGATATCTATCACTCGTAATTGAATACTAGAAGCAATATATCACGTATTCCAAGTATAGAATTATTATTTTATTTTTTACATCTTAAACTAGTTTACCAGCGCGACTTCGATCGTGAGATAAAGTTATATTCTGTGTTCTATCAACTATATAAATCTATTAAAATAAGATTAGCTTCCAAAACATCTTTCCTTTTAAATATATGTTTCCTTAAACATAATAGTGTATTAAATAGTGATGGTACAGTTAAAAAACAACAAATATTGGTACCATAGTCCTGACTGGAAAGTAAAACATAATTATCTTAGGTCAAGGATGGAGGCTCGTCTGATAGAGGGATTAACAACATGCTACAACTTTGTCTCTTAAATGCAATATATTAGAGGAAAACTTTCGTTTTGTTTTCGTAAATAACTTCCTCTTAGCTTTCTAAAGATAGATGTTTTTTGTGTAACGTGTTCTTAAAAGAGATGGATGGATTGCCTTGTGGGTTAGGTGCTAAAGTTAGGAATGGTGAAAAGCTTTTATTTATGTAGATATGGTTTTTATATAAAGTAATTACATAATCTATAATATAAAAATGAATAGCAAAATGTGTTGGTAAGCGCATAACTCGAGAACGGGTGGACCGATTTCGATAATTCTTTTTTTATTATATTCCTTGAAATACTAGGATGGCTCTTATGTAGAGAAAACATAAAAATGTACCACGGGCGAAGCCGGGGCAGACCTCTAGTTGTAAATAATATCAAGCATTGTATAAAGCATATGCTAGTAAATTGTATGTGTCTGTTGCCAGTTATATGTTTGAGTGGATTAATAAAGTAACAATTTGTGGAATATTTATTTAATTTTTGCCTTCAATTGCTTTGAACATTTATAAATAAATAACGTATAAAAAATACAAAATAATAATCTTTACATTTTGCGAATGCATATATAAATGTCATTAAAGAATATTTATAGATAATTAAAATCATCCGCCTTTTTACTTTTATTTAATCTCTCTGTGAATACAAAATGACTACCTTTCGAAAAGGAAAATTCGGGGAAAATGTAAATAATTGAAAAACAACGAATTCACAAAAATACGAAGGTGTAAAAAGAACTGACGAATTATAAACATGTCTGTAACTTCTTTTAAATATTTTGCAGTGAAGTCACCTTTGGCATTGGCCTGCATAATGTTTATAAATTCGCGAGAAATCTATACTAATATTATAAAGCTGAAGAGTTTGTTTGTTTGTTTGTTTGAACGCGCTAATCTCGGGAACTACTGGGCCGATTTGAATAATTCTTTCGGTGTTAGATAGCCCATTTATCGAGGAAGGTTATAGGCTATATGTATATCATCACGCAACGACCAACAGGGGTGGAGCCACGGGGGTGAAACCGCGCGGAGCAGCTAGTATTAGATACGTGTTTTTGTTTTATTTGTTTATTAACTCATTGCACTACGATATGTTTATATGGTTTCTAGGTTGGCAATTATAACCTAGACTCATAGTAAACCAGTAAGTAGTTAACCAACCTTCAGAAAAATACACAAGTTTAGAAATAACACAGTAAACGTTACGTACTGTTTATAAATTTTTTATGTTATGTTCGCGAACCATTTAGAATATTTAAGTAAATAACGTTTAAAAAGTTAGTAGAACACGTAAAATTTAATGCAAAATGAAAGTAATTTCATATTATGATTCTGATTAAAGGCGCCTGTTATGCCAAAAAGTTATTTCAAAGATTTCCTTTACAAGAAGGAACTTTTGTGTTCAAAAACAGGATCTCACACGAGATATCGGTTAAACAATAAAATTAGAATCAAATACATATGGATTCCAATTTAACTACTTACGGGATACGTCTGACGATCTTTTATTAATTCTAACAAGCATTCCGCCCTTATTCTTCACTTCAATCGAATCCAATTTGTAGAAAAACTGACAAATTATTCAATTTTATCTCAGCAGTGGGTGTGATATATAATTTAACGATGTTTTATACCTTTTTATTTGTAATTGCTGGGAAAATGTTTTAACTAGAAAAAGAAAAACTTTTAGAAAATGATTAAAGGCGAGAATACACTGAGTGATAAGTAGTAATTGATATTAACTAATCATCCGAATAATTTGTTTGTTCGTCTATGTATCGAATAACTCCAATTGTTATTGCTAACCTTCAAAGTATCTACTGACATATTGCACGCCTCATAAGCGAAGCGTTGAGGTGGGTACTACTGTCACTTCGCGCAAAACATCTGATTTTTCAAACTTAAAATGTCTTTATGTATCATACATTGCACTTGTAAGATAATACATACACACACATATTAAGAAAAAACACTATTTTTAACATTCATGATATTTATGATGTCATTTTTGTTATTTAAACTAGTTAAAAAACAGTTTAAAAAAGTTCTGTCTTGGACGTCCGTGTGTCTGTATGTGCGGAGGATTTTCTTGTTAACACGATAGCGACCGAAATACTTTACTGATCGAGTCTTTTTTTTTCTCTTACGCTTGAGTATGCTCAGGAATAGAACCCTTTCATTTTTCAGGGTCTGATTCGAAGTGGTTTAATTGTTATTAAATAAACAAAAATAATAATTAATAAATATTTATTAAAAAAAAATATGAGGCGTGCACTTTTGGATTTTCCAAATTATTTTAAATAATTATTTCATTGTTTATTGCGTTGGTTTATAGTTATTTTCTGAATTATTGACGCATCTAATCGTTTGTTATAATATTATCAAATAATGTATTTCGTTTAATGGTAGTTCCAACAAACGATTATTTTTCTAAATATAGCTTCCAAGATTGTCTGGTTGATAAAAATTATTTATAGACATAATTTTACACTATAATCTCACGGCTGAAAGTGCTTGTCGAGCGAATTACACCCATAACAAGGCAAGTCAGTGAAGAGGAAAAAATAATTTATACCGGAGATCATGGCTAAACTCTTTAAATCTACCTAAAGGCTGCTACAGGTTAACGGTTTTATCTGTAGAAAATCGGAAAATAGAGGGAATGTGTTTGTATCATTCATTCATTTCTTAATTACGTCTTAATTATCATAATTTAATAAATAAATATACCTACCTAGTTTAAAAAACTAAAAAACATACTTGAAGATAATCTCATGAAATTATTGTCGTGCCGATCATTTGATAAGTGTACAAAGTTTAAATGAAATCTGTCCTTTTAAAGTGTTTCAAAATCGAGTCTAGGAGTCGGTTACATACAAACATGCAAGCTTACAAACATGCAGATGACCGAATAAGCTAAAAAATATAATTGTATTAAAAATCTTATAGCTTTGTATGGTGTCAAAATAAATATCTCAATATGATTTATAGCCACTTTCACAACTTTTGGATTGCATTTGTTTAGCATAAGCTAAACAAAACAAATCCAAAACAAAACAGATAACTGTTAAAATGACAAATCCTCTTTCTGTTACGATTCAAAATATAATTAATTAACATAATTCCGTCTATAATGATTGATTGCCTGATTGATTCATTTAATTAGAAATTTTAAAATATAAATTTTACATAGGCAGTAACTACCCTTAAAATTTTAACCGATTACAATGAAATTATCACACATATAGAGGGTAACGTGGATTAACATTTAGGATAGGTTTTATCCCGGAAATCTCAAGGTAACGGAAACAATGCTGGATTTTCTTTGAAAATGCGGGCGAAGCCGCGGGCGGAAAGCTAGTAATATTATAAAACTGAAGAGTTTGTTTGTCTGAACACGCTAATATCAGAAACTTGTCCGATTTGAAAAATTCTTTCGGTGTTAGATAGCCCATTTATCGAGAAAGGCTATATACAGTGAAACCTGGTTAAGTGAGACATCAAGGGACCGGCAATGTCGTTTCACTTATAGAGGTATTCCACTTACCCAGTGTCTCAGATATACAGGTATAAATAAATATCTGCCTCATTTACAGAGGGTTTCAATAATAATTTGACATTTTTCCAATAAACATCTGTATGATAGTAAAGCGAAACTAAAACTGAAGGTAATTGAAGCTCAAAATTTGTACTTGGAATTACGTGTGGAATTTGTGGGTAGAATAAGAATGAGTAAACAAACAATGTTATCTCAGTTACAGGGGTTTATGCATATAAAATTTACTCGCAGTCTCAGTTATAGAGGTAACTATGATGATAAATCGAAAGAACAAATCCCAGATATAGAGGTTTACCTCATCCCACTAACAGAGGTAATTCAGTGCCAAAGTGTTGGGACCTCAGCATGAGTTCCAGTTATGGAGGTTTCTCACTTATCCAGGTCCCACTTAACCAAGTTTCACTGTAATACCTAAATATATCGTCACTCTAAGACTAACAGGAGTAGAACCACGCGGGTAAAACCACGAGGCACAGCTAGTTAATCATAAGAATCGGTCATGACGTTTTGGCATTTTATTGCTATAGATATACTAGACTATATTATTATGTATCATTTTGATTACAGGGAAATACATTGTTATAAAATTATCCCTTAAGGGATACAATAAGTAATGAATAAAGTTCCTGACAACAAAACACTTATCAATAATTATTGGTTTTCGCTTAACTTGATTAAAATGTTCTTGGGACACATCCGTAGAATAGAGTAGATTTGATTAAAGACTATTCTGGGCTGAATACTAATTAAATCCTAAACTATTTTTGTTTTTCATTGATGTAAAAAAACCGTTCTCGGTTTTATTGAAGTTAAATGGTAGACTTCCTTTGAATTGAGACGGTTTTACTAAGCTTATAATCCTAAGCTTTAGGATATTTACTGAAAGTAGAAATCCCGTTTTTAAAAGGCTAAATATAACCTATATGTTGTATCTAAATCTATAAAAGGTCTATCAATCAATCAATCAATTATCAGCCTTTCGATGTCCACTGTTGGACGTAGGCCTATGTAGTATGTATGTACTTTTGTACGTAGGTATAAAAGGTCTATGAATGGGACAAATTAAATACCTACATATATAGTAAAAGTAATTTAAATATACTTACATTGAAACAGGATTAGAAGTACCTTTGAATTGGTTATAATTATTTTCAGGAAAGTCCAGACAGTAATCTAATTTTAAAATACTTTTCCCATTGTTTTAAAATATTTGGAAAGTTCTAATTGCTAAAATATACTTTATATTTGACTCTGGATGTTAAACTATTTTCACACCAAATTTCACCAAAATCGGTGTAATAGTTTTGTTTTCCTGTGAAAGCCTAACATACCTACTTCTGTATTTTATATTATTAGTATGGATTTTTAGTACATAAAGCCATACTACAAGCTACATACTCACTTACCTGCAGCAGGGGCAATATTGGCTCGATAATTGTAATGTGTATAGGCAAGCGGGGGCAATTTAGAGAACAGCTGTAATTGCTCCGACCGCCGTGAAACCAAGATTGTTCCAATATTGCCCCTGCGGCAGGTATGTGAGTAGCCGGCTTAAGAAAGCTAAACAGCAGACAGCTGACAGGTAATTCTTATTCTTATAATTAAGTGACAATCTTGAATGCCTGAATACAAACGAGCCTTAACTTAGTACTTTTGTATTGTGTTCACGTGTAACAAAGAATAAGTTGATTAATTTGTTTTGTTTAATTTTAGTTCCAAACTCCATGAGCGTTTAAATTATTAATTAAATTTTCCTTCGTTTGTTATATATTCGTTTTCCATACGTATAACGTTTACTTGAGAGTGAAAAAGTCCAGATGTGTTTTCGGGAAGTTAATTTTGTAAGAAAACAGAATGTTGTCGATTTGATTGGCATGAGAGGTTATAAATATTATGTTTGATTTCTCTGTTGAAGTGTCTCGGCTACTTCTAGAAAATATATAAATACTACTACAAATCTTTTCTGTTCACGAATATACATATAATATATCTCCGTTTCTATAAGGAAGAAATTTTTTCTTCTTAATTGCTTTTAAAAATGTATAAAAAAAAATTACCATTTATACATACACGTCATGTGGCCTCTAATCCTGGGCCTTGTGCACAAGCTTAGCGTCGCCCAACGTGCTATGGAAAGGGCTATGCTCGGAGATTCCCTACGAGATCGAATCAGAAATGAGGAAATCCGTAGGAGAACCGGAGTCACCGGACACCGACATAGCACGCCAGATTAGCACGTTGAAGTGGGAATGGGCGGGGCACATAGCCCGTAGAACCGATGGCCGCTGGGGCAAAAAGGTTCTGGAATGGAGGCCACGAACTGGACGACGAAGCGTGGGACGCCGGACGACCTCCCACAAGATGGACAGACGACCTCGTCCGAGTGGCAGGGAGCCGCTGGATGCAGGCCGCCGGTGACCGGTCGTACTGGACATCCTTGAGGGAGGCCTTTGTCCAGCAGTGGACGTCCCACGGCTGAAACGAACGAACGAACGAAATACACGTCATAAGCGCGTCACAAACGGTGAAGATACTATAATATTTGACAAAAAGAAAAATGATGGTCAGAACGCTGATACCGGATACCTTAAGATACTGTAATATTTTATATTAGAGAATCTTAACATAAAATATTATAGTATCTTCACCGTGTGTGACGCGCTATATACGCATTAATATTATAGATACCCAGAATTGTGTCACTATAACAGAAAAAGTAAAAGAATAATATCTATTTACTTTTTTATCAAGGGACATAAACTTAGATATAATTTATTAGCCGTAACCGTTAGTTGTTCTAGAAACAAGAAACTTTTACAGTTAGTATATATACAGTTTCAGGTGGGTTGCTATTACGTCTTATAGCAGTATTACTTCCAGTGTGAGAAAGAGATGGCGCTACACGACCTATATAGCGCTGTCCCTTTTCCACACTGGGGATAACACTGCTATAAGACATCAAGGTACGAGGACAGGTGTAGCAATTAAACGGAACCCTGCGTTTAACTTTCCTTATCCGGTAGATTATAGGAACATTAAGTTTAAATTCGCATAACTTTTAATTAATCCTATTGTGGGAAAGTTAATGCGAGGTAAGCTCTAATTATTTCCCCCTAATTGCAAAACGGTAGCGAATTTCATATGTAATGTAGATGTATATTGATCAGCAATAATGTTTTATTTATGTAGAAATAAACGTAAATAGGACTGTAGTACTTGATATTTTTATTTTCAAGCGTTCATATGCTTTATAAATATAAAAAAATCGATCACGAGGTGGTATTCGAACTATAGGCTCGGATTTCAGCTTTTCCGGGGAGACGCCAAGCCTCTCGGTCCCCCGTGAAAATCAGTGTATTGCACTGAGTGGCAGGCCTTTTGTGGCATGCATAGATTTAAGTTAGATTTAAGTTTCTTTGTTTTATTTTATTTGTATTTTTTTTTATGTATCCACAATAAACATATTTATTTCATTTCATTTCATTTTTCATTTCATTTCATTTCATTTCATCCCGCTGTGCAATCGTGTTAATTAATGATTTTTTTCTATTCGTAAAAAAATTCAACGGGGAGTATTTTGTATGGAAAACTTGAACAAAATGAAAAATATGACTACAGGTGTATACCTATTTATTAAAAACTTAGGTACATTATTTGTGATTAAACTAAAACGATGTACCTAGGGTTTCGAGTGAATTGTATGTTTAAAGAAGGAAGGCTTCATTTGCATTTATTTTTTAGTTGTGTATTTAAACGTACCAACTGTAAAACAGTAATTATTATTTTACCCAAGTTTGGTAATATTGTTGTGACCTACCTTTTTTTGTCTAATAAGCGTCCCGTAATGTAATTAATACAGTCATTATGTAATATTGCTATTTAAAATTGTTGGGTAGATGCAATTTTAAAAGCTATTATCTGTACTAATATTATAAAGCTGAAGAGTTGGTTTGTTTGTTTGAACGCGCTAATCTCGGGAACTACTGGTCCGATTTGAAAAATTCTTTCGGTGTTAGATAGCCCATTTATCGAGAAAGGCTGGCTATATATCATCTCGCTAAGACCAACAGGAGCGGAGCACTGCGGGTAAAACCGCGGAGCACAGCTACTTTTAAATAAAATTAGGCTCATATATCTATTTATAGAGAAAAATGTATTCCACCAATGCAGACGAATAAATTTAGCATCTCTCACCAAAGCCATTACGGAAAATAATCGCTATAATGGATATTTTCGTACATTCAGCTTTTCCTCTATCACAGTTTTCCCGCAAGACATTTTCTCGCTTTTCAAACATCTTTATTCAATGATTAAAACAATCTATTGTTCCCTTGTTTCACTTATGTCGCTGAATACAAAGCTATTACTAAAAGGGATTTTTCATTACGTAGATCAAGCTCTGTGGTTAATGAAAAACTTGAGATTGAACCTTTTTTGTCAAATAAGAAGCGGTTTGTACTCGACTGCGCCGTAAAATCTAAAAATTGAAATATTAAAAGTGACTTTCCTCAGGTAAAAAGGCATATACTTATAGGTTTTTTCATTTAGATTTGTAAACGTGTTTTAAAGTTATTAATAGGGATGTATGTATGTACCTACTTATGCTAATTCTTAAGATATGAAAATATTTATCTAGATTACTAGCGATCCGCCCCGGCTTCGCCCGTGGTTCATATGAAAAATAGATGTTGGCCGATTCTCAGACTTACCCGATATGCACAGAAAATTTCATGAGAATCGGTCCACCCGTTTCGGAGGAGTATGCAGACTAACATTGTGACACGAGAATTTTATATATAAGATAAAAACTAATTCCTGGATTAATTTCATTAACCTTTATAACTATGAATGCTTATCTACGTATACGAAAGTTCCAATATAACATTAAATGTTTCCTTGAGAAGAGAATTAAATCACCTAAGTTATGACTAAGTTAACAGTTTCCTAGTTTACATAACTCTCGTTCCATCATATTCAAGATCTACTTCAAAACTTTGTATAACTATGAAAGTCTTATTCCAAGGCATCTTCATTATACGGAAGCAAAATACTTGAAGATTGTGTTATAATAAATACCTATGTAGGTATCTAGATTAAAAGGTACGTTATAAATAAATAAATATAAATATTTCAGGACAATTTTCACACACGGCACGATCTGATCCCATACTAAGCTTTCGCTTGTGTTATGGAAACCAGATGGCTGATAAACATACATATATAATTTTTAAATAATTACTTATATAGATAATTAACACCCAGACACAGAGCAAACATCTATGTTCATCACACAAATATTTGCCCCGGGTGGGAATCGAACCCACGACCTCTGGCTTGGAAGGCAGGGCTACTACCAACCAAGCCAACCGGTCAGTCAAATACTTATACCAGTATATTATTATTAGTCTGTGCTTATACAGATGAAAGGTTTTTTTATTTGATACAATTTCAGTTAAAACTGCTGAACTTATTTTAAAAATTCAATACTTAGCAAGCTATATTTTTCTGTAATCCGTGCGAAGTAGGAGTTAGCAGCTAGCTATATATTTTATCAATTTAGTGGCGTTGACGAATCTAAACTAATATTATAAAGTAGAAGGGTTTGTTTGTTTGAAAGCGCTAATCTCAGGAACTACTGGTCCGATTTGAAAAATTCTTTCAGTGTTAGATAGTCCATTTATCGATGAAGGCTAGATCATCATCACGCTAACACCAACAGGAGCGGAGCGGAGAAACGCGGGTGAAACCGCGGGGCGCGGCTAGTAAGATATATGAATATAGTATCATTTACAACACTACAGTTCGTAGATGTCGATGTTATATTATAGTCTATAGAGAGCCTTCCTTATATTATGTAGACTATCGAAACATTGATATAATTTTTCAAATCAGACCAGTCCCGAGATTATCGCGTTCAAACAAACTCCAGCTACATATTATATTCGTATAAATAAACATCTGCTCCAATGAATTAAGCCTAAACCTATATAAACTAATTACTATATTTGCAACACCAATACGAAGCCAAAACTAATACGCTTGATTATAACTAATGTGTAATTTGTATGTTATTGACAGCCATCACGTTTATTTGTTATGGCGATACCAATATTGTTAATAGGAAGCATTTATATAATACTAGTGATCCGCCCCGGCTTCGCCCGTGGTACATATTTCGCAATAAAAGGTAGCCTATGTCCTTTCTCAGGTATCAAAATATCTACATACCAAATTTCATGCAAATTGGTTCAGTAGTTAACACGTTCACTGCGGCACCTAAAATGCCAAACTTACCGTTGTTG
>CAJQZN010041059.1:0-18436 GCA_907164685.1 Colias eurytheme | reverse complement strand
CGTGGTCGTTCACCAACACGATGGACAGACCAAATCAAGAACTCATCCGCCACTAATTTTTACACGGTCGTAAGAGACGCCATGGACAGAGACCGGTGGAGGCAAATCATCCGCTCCAGATGCAACCCTGATGCTGACCACGATCCTCAGACATGAGGGACCGACAAGAGAGAGAGAAGAATTAATTACGTTTCGAGCAAATTATGTATGGATAATTCATATCTGTTTACCCAATTTCAGTATAATAACAACTTGGATCAACATCCGTATGTTCGCAAATACACGGCTTGCTTTGATTTATTGCTTATAAAAGAAAGACTTATGGCCTATATAACGAAAACATGAAGATTTTGTGCCTGGCGTGTTTTGTTTGATAAATGTTTAAGTTAGGTCACAACCTTGGTCTGATAACTAATAACAATCGATTACTCATAATGTTGTGTACGTGTGAATTTCTATCGTAATTTAATATAATAAATGCGAAAGTAAGCCTGTCTGACTATCTCTTCTTCATGCATCAACCACTGTACCGATTTGGATGAAATTTGATACAAAGATAGCTTGAGACATGAGAAAGGATTATGAAAGGATATAGGATATAGTTGTGTCCCGGAAAACCAACTGGAACGGGAACTACACGGGCAAAGCTGCGGGTGGAAAGCTAGTAAGTTATAATAATCGATTACCGATAATTATGACTTACTAACGTGTAACGTGTAAATTTCTGTAATAAATATTTGTGAAGTTGCTTTTAGAAAGGGATTTACAATAACTACTACCCTTGGGAGGTCTACGCGTGATCAAAGGGTCAACTTATAGTCCTGTCATGTTAATTTTATGACAGTTCTTGGTCACAACACTGAAAACATATTACGTAACAAATAACTTTGGCATTTTGAATGGCAAGTTCTAGCCTTCTTCAACCGACTAAAAAAAAGGAGGAGGTTCTCAATTCGGCCGGTAGATTTTTTTAGGACGTTAAGGTAAATGATATTTAGTTAAATTGTAAATCATATGTTAAAAATAAAATAGTATTATGTAATATGGTAGAATCATGTAAATCAATCCAAATACATACGTATTTTTGTCAAAGAATGAAAATAACAGATTCCCCCAATGCGTTGTAATAAAGTTTTTGTTCGTTCGTTGTTATTATAATAACATTTTTATACAGTATCTGATTGAAGGATCGACGTGATTTGAATAAAATATTACATAGTCTGACCAGAGAAACACGCTTGTGTGGTCTTATACTTAGGGGATTGAGGAAGTCTGTTATTTTCGTCACAACGAAGTTTTCTATATTCTTTCGCTTTTTTCTTTACACCAAAATAACTGAATATAATGAATATGTGCTGGTCGCTGGTCAAACAAAAATAAAATTTAATTAAATATCAACGGTTTATTTAATTGTTAATGACTCTTACAACAAATTTAAATATCAATTGTTGATTGGTTTGAATTTCCTGTTGTGACGTCACAATTTGTCGCCAAGTCGATCCTATTCTATAAATTGGATAGTAAAATTTAAATAGTTTAATAATATAACAGCTTTTTATTGCTTACTCATACATATTATGTCCTTTGGTCTGGATAATTTCCGAAACGTTTGCAGTAACTTTCACTAGCAGATCTGAAACGTAAATTAAAGTCGGCTAGTTTATGTGGACAAAATGACAGTTTATGCAAACGAAGTCAAACTACTATAAAAACCATAATTAACTGAAGGAAATTAACCTTAATTATATGGAATCAGTGCTAATATCAGATAGAAAAACGAAGCCGTCTTATATAAAGATCTGATTAGAACCAATAGATTAAATCTTGTTTCATTGAATCAGATATCCTTTCAGTACCTAATAAAGCCCATTTGGGTCACGTAACAAATTTTGTATCTTTTATGTTCTGATTGATTTTATTTTAGTGTACTCATATTTTAATCTTTTTTTTTCATTCAAACTCTAAAGAGGTTATAACTTTGAAACAGTTATAGACACTTATAGATACTTATCTAGAGAGTCCAATAAATATGTAGTGTTATTGGAACTGCTTCCAAAGAAATATACAAAATTTATAGTGTAATTTTGTATAATGTAATATGTATTTAAACTCCTATCGGATTTGAACCGCTTACATTTATTACAGCTAGAGTACTAAAAGTGGTTGGATAAATCCATTGATTTAAGGTATTAAGCGCGTCACACACGGTGAAGATACTATAATATTTTATCTTAAGATACTCTACTATTTTATATTACAGTATCTTAAGGTATCCGGTATCAGCGTTCTGACCATCATTTTTCTTTTTGTCATAGCGTACTAAGACCCCTGTAGAACCGCCATTCTGTTACGAATGACCCACAAAATTTCGGGTCATTTGTCATACTGTAATATAAAATAGTACAGTATCTTAAGATAAAATATTATAGTATCTTCACCGTGTGTGACGCGTTTTACTGTGTACATGTCAGGCACAATTATTATATTGACCGATGTTTTGTTTCATCACCATCCATCATCAGCTTAAATTGTTCCCACTGCAGGGAAACAGCTTCTATTAAGGTTGAGGCCATAATTCACCACGCTGGCCAAGTGTAGGATGGAAGATGTAGTAAGTGAAGTCCCTTGTCCCCTAGGGATTAAGGGGCAGAAGCATTATGCATACATCTATTCCACTGATCGATTATTTTGTAGGGACGAGTAGGTGATCAGCCTTCTTTATCCTGCCAGACCGAGACATTTTACCGGTTGGTGGATGAAATGTAGGCAATGATAAATGCTGAATTACAAAGCAAATATAACCCGCTTAAAAGCACAACAAATAAACCCATAAATTGTAACACAATAATGCCAGAACTGAAGAGCATGTACGCTGAATATTGCATGAGATTGACGGACTGCTAGCGCGCTGAATAGTCTAAAATTTCCTGTTTTGTTACTAGAAAAAGGGTATTTTTCAGTTTCTATTCATTTCGTATTGAAAGGCACGACAAGTTGAGTGAAAATATTTAGGTGGCTAGTGAATTTACAATGTATATTTTAATAAATTATTTACCTATGAGCTTTCTTTGTCGTATCCAAAAGCAATCATTTTATAGTTTAAGAAATAGAGAGAACTACATTTTAACAATTTAATTACAAACTTTATAATATCGGTCCCGGTTCGGTTTTTTGACTAATCATTGGAAAAAATAGAGTTATAGTCCTTTCCACCTAAGATGATTTCTGTGACACATCGATTTTTGACACGTATAGAGATGTTGGTTACTGAAATCGTATCAATTGTTTCCGATAATCGATAATATTCCATATGGAAATGAAATCGATTTGAATAAAGTACCAAAATTAGTTTTTTTGGCATTTTGCCAACAATTAACTAAGGAAACTTAGCAAACAACAGCAACAAAAAGTCAACAATAACAATTAGTAACAATAACAGAATATCACGTAAAGTATCAATATAAAAATGCAACTTGTATACAAGGCTGACGCACTCGTACAGACGATTGACTCGATTGACAAACGATCACAAGATGGGCGCCGATTATATGATTTTCCAACTCTATGATTTTTCAACGATCCATTTCATGTACACGAATTGCGTAGGTATTATATTTTTGTGTTATTTTATTTTATTTTTCATTATATTAAACTAAACAATACTGTTTTTTATTTATAAGCTTACGATGTTTCATTTTTATATTTTTGGTAATAATGCCGCCATAAAATAAAAATATTATGCACTAAAATTATTTTGACTTTTTAAACATAAAATACGTAATTCGGAACACGATGAAGTGTCACAGGAATCATCCTAGGTGAAAAGGACTATAGTAAGGAGCTTAATTTTAATGCTATCAATACCAATGTAGATAGAATTCTACATTATTAGAAAAAAGGTACGTCAGTCTTTTCAACATAATATCATAGATCAATCGATATCGATAGTATATCTTAATCTTAATCCTATTAATATTATAAATGTGAAAGTTTGTATGGATGTATGGATGTATGGATGTATAGATGTATGGATGTATGGATGTTTGTTACTCTTTCACGTAAAAACTACTGAACCGATTACAATGAAATTTAGCACACATATAGAGGGTAACTTGGATTAACACATAGGATAGGTTTTATCCCGGAAATCCCACGGGAACGGGAACTAGGCGGGTTTATCTTTGAAAATGCGGGCGAAGCCGCGGGCGGAAAGCTAGTACTATTATAAAGGCGAAAGTTTGTAAGGATGTATGGATGTATGGATGTATGGATGTTTGTTACTCTTTCACGTAAAAACTACTGAACCGATTACAGTGAAATTTAGCGCACATATAGAGGGTAACTTGGATTAACACATAGGATAGGTTTTATCCCGGAAATCCCACGGGAACGGGAACTATGTGGGTTTTCCTTTGAAAACGCGGGCGAAGCCGCGGGTGGAAATCTAGTATTACTATAGATCGATAGTAGATATAACTTACAAGTTCCAAGATGTAGGTAATAAATGATTGCTGCAGAGTTGCGTGGACTATTTCAAACTTTCAGTATTGTTCAGTTGAAACACACCACAACTCATAAGTTTGTATAATAGCGCGATTTTTCTAAGATAACACTAACCAGAGCCATTTTGTACGAGTATTACATAAGTTAGCGGAATCCAAAACTTTTCTAATATTTCTTAATTGAAACATTCTTGCAGTTGCTCGAATATTCAACGGAGTTTCGTATAATGTGAAAAAACTTTTATTTTCTCATTCTTCACAGTTAATTGTGACATACTGAGCATGTTAAGATATACATTTTACATGACTGATACATGAATATTAATTGTATATTGTAATAAATTGTAATTGTAATTGTATGTATGTATGTTTAATAATAAATAAATAAATACATTTTTAGCATTTATGTATGTTTATCAGCCATCTGGTTTCCATAACACAAGCGAAAGCTTAGCATGGGATAAGATCGTGCCGTATATGAAAATTGTCCTGAAATATTTATTTATTATTAAATATGTACCTATAATTAAGGTCTTAGGTACCTATGTATGATAAAAAACACAATAAACATAAAACAGCAAGACAATCATAACTAAAAGGATGGGTTTTGACTTTATATGCAATTTCTTAAAATTTAGTTGTCTTAAAAGTTTTATGCCCTTTTCTCTTTAGTATTATTAGTAAAGGCTCATTGAACTCTGTTTTCACGAGCATTTGAGTGATCGAGTTAAAACATTTTTTAAATTATTTTCCTTAATGCATTCTTAATTAACTTCTTCATTATCTATAATCTACTACTAAAAATTGACTTTTTTTTAGAAACAAATGAAATAAATATTATACCTACACCAAGAAAATAAGGGAATTAAGTAAATTATATAACGAATGAATACGGCTATCACTAATTATTATCTACTTAAACTAGATCCACATAAATCGAGTTAAAATATTTTACCAAAACTTCAACAACATAAACTAAACTGACCTCAGAAAATTACGTTGACCCTTAACCTAATACGTTTTACTCATTCGACTGGAATTAAATCTAAGAATATTAAATTCTACTTTATCTATACTAATATTATAAAGCTGAAGAGTTTGTTTGTTTGTACGCGCTAATCTCAGGAAGTACTGGTCCGATTTGAAAAATTCTTTCGGTGTTAGATAGCCCATTTATCGAGAAAGGCTATAGATCACGCTACGTGAAACGGTGAAACCGTGCGGCACAGCTAGTTCTTTGATAAAATTGAGGTGAACATTTACTAGATGTAAATATAATGTTAACATCTTGACAAATGAATAAAGAGCAAATTTCACTCAAGTATTATATGGGGTGTGAAAGAAAACCTTTCATCTTTTCTTCCATTTTGATATTGTCAAATAAGAAAAGGTTTTTATAAAGCTTATGTAGTTAAAAGCTTAAGTCTTATGTAGCAAGTATAAAAGGATTATATTAATCTTGGAATTTAATGTTCGATTCAGAAATCTTGAATGCGAGTAACATTATTCGTATTCAAGAAGTATATTATGAATTTTAAGAAATTGAATTAAGTTCTGTCTGATTTTTGACTATTCATTTCGCTTTATAAACATTCGTTACTTTATAGAATTTTTAGCATGAAAGTGTTTTATTGCGCGTGACTTGTAGGTTTAGACAATTCATTTGTAAAAATATTGTTTCAAACCCTTTAAACACGATTTTATAAGCTTCACCTGTATGTTTGCACGCACGATTTTTGTCATGTACGTATTCGACTGACCGGTTGGCTTGGTTGGTAGTGGCCCTGCCTTCCAAGCCAGAGGTCGTGGGTTCGATTCCCTCCCGGGGCAAATATTTGTGTGATGAACATATGTAGATGTTTGCTCTGTGTCCGGGTGTTAAATGTCTATATAAGTATTTATTTAAAAATTATATATGTATGTTTATCAGCCATCTGGTTTCCATAACACAAGCGAAAGCTTAGTATGGGGTCAGATCGTGCCGTGTGTGAAAACTGAAAATTGTCCTGAAATTTATTTATATAATAATAGAAAAGAAACTCCATTTTCAGATATCGTACAATCCATTTTCTAAAGGGACAGGAAACAATTTAGTTAATGGGTATTTAAAATCTCGACTAGCTAAGTAGTCCGTTAAGAGTTGTTCAGAAAAAGCTGAAATTCTTTATATTACGTACGTAGGTTCCTACTTCAGAATCTTTGATTTAGACAAAGAACTTAGTATACTATAGGTTATTTTATAATATTATTATGTTCATGTTATTTAAGTAAATATAGCCTTTTGTAGACAACATTAAACATTAATTGCTGTCGTTAAGTTCGTATTTCAAATTAAATTAACACTTTCAGAAGTTATTTCAAAAAAAAATAATTTAATATCCAATATTAATTTGTTGGTTGCTACCGTAACCGTTTATACCGTATACTTTCAATTTTTCTATGAAAGAAATTCAATTGTGTTTCAGACTTTTTTTAACTCATTATAAATAAGCTGGCTGTGCCTTATGGTTCTACCGTGGTTCTACCCTAGGACCGTAACAGCGAAAAAACCATCATCTATTTAGGAGTAGATTTTTTTTCGTTTTCGGCCATAAATTTGTAATAGACAGACAGATTTTTCCATTTATCATCTTAATATATATAAATCTCGTGTCACAATGTTTGTCCTCAATGGACTCCTAAACCACTTAACCGATTATAATAAAATTCGCACACCATGTGCATTTCGATCCAACTTGAGAGATAGGATAGTTAAAACATGTAGGTACCACGGGCGAAGCCGGGGCGGACCGCTAGTATAAATATAGAATGAGGATTGTATTTGAATTTACTTTAACAATGTAAATTATATTTTTTGAAGACGAAATCGGTTACCAACGGAATCTATTAATTGTTACGTTTCCAAGAGTAATTACCGATGTTCCTTTGAGATTTGACAAATAGTAAAGTAGTTTTTAGTCTAGACATCACTGGACTAGACTATTTAATTGGACTTTAAAACAGCCCTGATAAATTGTTTATAATGGAGATCAAATAAAAGCTAATGTTCAAATAAAACCTTGCTTTTTAAATCTGACGATTTTATAAACAGACTTCTGAAAACATTCAAGGATGCTTTATATAAATTCTTTGTATGCACAGATTATAACTGATTGATGTGATTATTATTTTATCTGTGCAATTGATGTTATAAGCCAGTTCTGTGAATATTTTTCTGAACTTGAATGTTAAATACCTAATTTTCTAGGTTTGTAAATCGTTATTTGTTTGTGACAAATGACACCCTACATAACTTTATTCAATAAAAAAACATTGAATATGGTAATGCTAGAATAATGTTGGATGTTATAGGGCCGATTTTTCAATGCTTGGATAAAAATTATCCATCCAATAAAGTATTACACGATAATAACTGTCAAATACGGGCAATTAGAAATTAGAATACGTTTTTAAAATGGTAGTTTTATACATTATTCGACGAATAAGTTTTAATCAAGGATTGAAAAATCAGCAAAACACGAATAACAGCTAGGTACATTATATAACACTAGCTGCGCCCCGCGTTTTCACCCGCGTGGCTCCGCTCCTTTTAGTCTTAACGTGATGAATGATGATATACAGCCTTTAGCATTCCTCGATAAATAGGCTATCTAACACCGAAATAATTTTCCAAAACGGAGCAGTAGTTCCTGAGATTACCGGTTTCAAACAACCAAACAAACTTTTCAGCTTTATAATATGAGTAGTTATAGTTTTTATAGACTACTAGCGGTCCGCCCCGGCTTCGCCCGTGGTACCTACATGTTTAAACTATCCTATCTCTCAAGTTGGATCGAACTGCACATGGTGTGCGAATTTTATTATAATCGGTTAAGTGGTTTAGGAGTCCATTGAGGACAAACATTGTGACACGAGATTTATATATATATATTAAGAAGATAATAAATTATATTTAATAGGTATGTTAATTGTCATGTAATTATTGTAAAATAATAAATAGTGTTGTCTAGAATAACATTATAATTTATATTAACTGTGGTGTCATTTTTATAGCTCATTGTTTTCTTGATTGTTTATTTAAAATACTGTAGTTGAAAACTTAATGTTTGCGAACCGGTGAGTAAATAATTATGTGAATAATAATACAACTGTTGAGTGTTTAGTTTTAGTTAAAACAAATGATACATTTAAGCATACGCCAGTCTTATTTTTTGTATTCTTTTGACCATTGAAAGATAGCAGTCCCCCCGCGACCAAGCTCGCTACAAACTACAAAGTGAACGTCGGGATAATAATATAATGATTAAATCGCGTTTAAAATCCGTTAAATTTTTAAAGTGAAACTTTTATTACATCGTCTCAAACTTTTTGGTCTGTGTAGCGCATGTCGCGTGTATCGCGGCTGCCGAGTAGGTATACCTACTCGGCAGCCGACCGTCATGCGACATGCGCTACACAAAGCAGTGTTCGGAACCGTTCGAACAGTTTCACTTTTACCGTGGTTTCATAAAACCACACAACATTTTATTATTGTATAATACTCGCGCTAAATCAAACACAAGAAAATACATTTTAAAGTGGTGTATTCACATACATTTTAAACTCAAACTCAAATTTATTTACCTATTCAATTAGACTTTTTCTAAAAGCTATTCTGATTCGATACGATATTTAATATTTATTGCACATGAAATATAACTTCATATTAATTAATTACAATAAAATAAACGTTTATAATATTTTATAGATTAACACTGACTTTCTAGTAATAAAATCAACCTTTATGTTGGCCTGCCTGATGTTGCTCGTATATAAGTTTTTGTGATATCATAAATTTTGCCCAGGAAGATACATATTACTCAGAAACTAGTTGAAAAGCTTGTGAGAGTTTTACTGCAAATTATTAGAATGACCAGACCTGAAACGTTAAAACCAGCTACACATGTACCTGCAGCAGGGGCAATTTTGAAATTGGACCCTTAAATGGCTCCTTAATTGTGATGTGTATAGGCAAGCAGGGGCAATTTAGAGAACAACTGAAATTACTCCGACCGCCGACCAACCGATCTTGTTCCAATATTGCCCCTGCGGCAGGTATGTGAGTAGCCGGCCTAAGAAAACCTTTTTAAGTTCGAGTGAGTTTAATATAGAAATTTGAGTTTTATTTTTTGAACCCGTAGGCGTTCTAGTAATCACTGAATAGAATTTAAGGATAATAATAGCCATTTTAAATAATTTTCTTATAATATTGCTTCAGTATGAATGTAGGAATTGTGTAACTAAAAATTATAAATATTTATTTTTTAGTAATTAAAAATATTTTTCTTTAAGACAATAAAAGTTGTTGTAGTAGACAACTCTAATTTATTTTTTTGTAATTTAATGGTAATTTATATGAAAAAACTAATATACGAATCCGTTATTTTTTATCAAAGTAACAACAATTCTAAAAAAAAACAGTTTCTACGTAAAACACTTTTCTATTTTCTGCAATACGGAAACATCAAGCATTCTTATTTAAATTATCTGTGGAAGGCCTTTGTCACTTCGAGAAAGTTCGCAAATAGCTGGAAGCTAATAAACATTATTTTCTTTAGTCTTGGGGTCTTGGCTATATTATGTTGACTTTCAACACTTGGTAACAAATATAAAAGGGTCATTTGGAAAAATAATAATTTTCATTCTTTCAATATTGGTCTTATATCATTCTGATATCTATACTAATATTATTAAGCTGAAGATTTGTTTTTTAGAACGCGCTTATCTCAGGAACTACTTGGTCCGATTTGAAATATTCTTTCGCTGTAAGATAGCCCATTTATCAAGGAAGGCTATTATAGGCTATATATATCAGCACGCTAAGACGAACAGGACCGGAGCAATGCGAGTAAAACCTTGGGGTACAGCTAGTGGAAGATAAAGTAAATACATCATCAATAAATTGCATCGTTACCACATAGACTAGTTATTTGATTATAATTAAATTTTTGTAGAAGTGTAGTTTCATAATAAAACATACATTTATTTAACTATTCTCCTGAAGCGCTTTTAACTCGATAGAAATTGTATACAGCGGTTACAGCCCCATCTAAAAGCAGTTTCCACAAAGACGAGGATAATTGGTGTCACTATTTCCATTTTTGAAAGAAGGATTGAGAGAAGCAAGCAAAATAGAAGAAAGAAATATTCGAACCATATTTGCTGTAATAGGTAATATTATCATGTCTGCAAGATATAAAATATAATGATGTCACTGAAATGTACTAGTCTGTGTTACCATATATTATATACGATAATATATTTACGATAGTTGGATAATAATAGCAAATAAGATATTTTGGAAGGCATTATTATAATCATATCTATGAATTCTTATTCGAAATTCTACATTTAAAATCCGTCTGACAATAGCTACATATCTTGCTCCCTTTGGACCCTTTGTTGAAATCATGAATATGAGTAAAGTTTATATTGAATAGTACATTATTAATACATATTTCTAAATATAAATTAGAAACCTACCTACTTACTTACATTTTTGTAAGCTTTTTTTTGAATCTTTGAATTGTAAGTATATCTCTCATCGATAAAATTAAATAAAAAAGTAAAGTCCCGTATGTATTACTTTACTCTTTGAGTAAAGTTGTTGAACAGAATATAAAAACAAGAAAAAATAATTTACTTGACACAAAACAAAATAGAAAAGCAGAATAACAAATACAATAAATGTAACTAAAAATATATTTGTCGTGTATCGCAATATTATATTTTGAGTGTGCGTATTCTAACTTCCGCCTCGATTTTGATTTGCAATTGAAACTCTCTTGGCCAGCGGCCATTATGCTGAGCGTCGAACCGATTGACGGACTTATGGTGCGATCACATCGGCGTCATATCGTTAACCGACTTGTAAAAATGATGATTCGATATTACCAATCGTTGGAAAATATATCAATATCACAATTATTGTAGAAAAAGTCTTGCACCGTTCAGTTAATAATGAACCTATTTCCATAGAATAAAGTTATGCTATGGTATTCCAATATATTGTAATACAGTGCTACTAGTATAGTTAAAATTATAATTATAATTATAAACAGTAAGTTATTATTAGATAGTTTCGTGCGATATTCGTCTCTAAAACAAATTTCATTGAGCACTCCTATTTGATTTTAGGCGAAATGTTCATCAGAATTAGAACATAAACCATATATTATTCATTTATTACTTACTCAATTGGACAAAATGGCTAATCAAATTACAGGAGGGGATCTCTCGGATGCCTACGTCCTTGCAGTGGACGAAATAATTTGATGATGATAGTAAATAATTTAGAACATCCTTATCTCATCTTGGTGCAATCCAAACGAAGCCGAGACGTTACCAATATACATATAACTAAATAAAATATACCTAAATATGATTTTATCGCAACTCTGATTTCCTGACAACCGAATGAGACGAGATATTTAATATAGATAGTGGCTCATAAAATTTATCCCTCATTTCTCCGACAAAATAGCCTTCGCTTAACATAATCTCTGTTCTTATGACATGATTTTAAAAGAGCAACTATGAAGTTTCTTACCGGTTCATCTCCATAGATACTGCTTTCCGAATCGGTGGTAAATGTTAAAATATATAATGACGATTCTAAAGTGCTTCTAGAAGAAGTTTAATTGATTAAATAATTATTTTTTTATATCTACTAAATATCTATTAAAAAATATATATTATGTGTATAGCGAATACCTGTAATTTGTATATTTAATATAGTTTTTACATTCAATTCAGCTTTTTTAACTTTATTACGAGAGATTTCTGAACGTGTTACAAAAACAATATTTGGTAGGTATTATCTCATAGGTACTTTTCACGCTAGGAACAAAATATATAAAGAGAAAGTTTATTCTATAAACAATTTATAAATAAACATTAAACAGTATGATCACGCCTTTAGTAAGTAATGAAAAGTATTGTTTTGAAATATGTAGTTAGAAATTATTGCTATTTGCCAATTCTACTTGCTGTTTAGGCAAGTAGGCACTTCGCAAGTGGGCAAGTGGGCGTAGCAAGCAAGTTAGACGTTTAACTTAAAAGTTAGAAGGTATATATTTTTATGTTACCGCCAATATAAGTAAATTAAATGGAATTGACTGAAAATTTAAAGTACCTAACCTTTCATCAAGTAATGTATTGTTCTAAAATCAAAGCAAAATTTTGTTTCATTTGCGCCAGTTATTATCGGACAAAACCACGATTTTCGATTGATATTTACTACTTACTACATATTATTATGAAAGTCTGTATGATTGAATGTTTGTATCGAATAAACTCAAAAAGTACGAACCCGATTTCAAAAAATATTTCATTAGCAGAAAGCTACATTATCCCTCAGTGCCAAAGGATATGTGTTTATTTTTGTTTTCCCGGGACAAACGGCCAGTTAATTCATAAAGTGAGCAGGAAAACCGGTAAGGGTAGTGGGCGTCATATTTGCCTAAGGGCGTTGACTACTTTTATATAGAGTGCAAGCTAATAGGATCCACATCAAGTAAATTAATATTTACAATCTTAATATTACTAATGTGTATCTTAACTCATACATAATTCATTTTATTAATTCAAAGTAATCTCTGTTTATTGACTGGCCGGTTGGCTTGGTTGGTAGTGACCCCGCCTTCCAAGCCAGAGGTCGTGAGTTCGATTTCAACCCGGGGCAAATATTTCTGTGATGAACATAGATGTTTGCTCTGTGTCTGGGTGTTAATTATCTATATAAGTATTTATTTAAAACTAGCGGTTCGCCCTGGCTTCGCCCGTGGTACATATTTACGTTTTCTCTACATAAGAACCATCCTCGTACTTCAAGGAAAATAATAAAAAAAGAATTATCGAAATCGGTTCAGCCGTTCTCAAGTTATGCGCTTACCAACACATTTTGGGATTCATTTTTATATTATAGATTATAAATGTATGTTTATCAGCCATCTGGTTTCCATAACACAAGCGAAAGCTTAGTTTCGGATCAGATCGTGCCGTGTGTGAAAATTGTCCTGATATATTTATTTATTTAGTTGACATTAGATCTACCTATATTTACAAAAGGGCATTCTTTAGATTCCAACAATGGTAACATTTATATTATCAAGAATTTCAAATTTGTTTTTTTACAAACACTTTATTTGTATAGATATCGACGCTATTCGGAGGAATAAGCCAATTACAATAAGAAAAATCATATTCAAAAACTACCAATACCAATAATCTATACTATATAATATTATAAAGAGGAAAGGTTTGTAATTATGTATGTATGTATGGTTTTCACGCATAATTTTTCCGACCGATTTCATGAAATATAGCACACATAGAGGGTAACTTGGATTAACACATAGGCTAGGTTTTGTGCCGGAAATCACACTAATTTTTTTTTTTAATTTTAATTTTATTTTGTATTTCTTCTTTTTGTTTGTTTTTATTTAATTACCTTATTTCTGTATAATGTGGTGCCAAATAAATGAGTTTGAGTTAGTGTTTGAGGTTTTCTTTGAAAAAGCGGGCGAAGCCGTGGGCGGAAAGCTAGTGTATTTATATTTCGGAATGCTAATAATGCACCATAGAAACCTTATTTATATTCATAATCATAAGAAAGGGAGCAAAGACATGTAGCTATTTTCATAAGGTTTTTAACAAACGTCTAGCATTTCTAAAAGAAGCTCAATTCATAGATATTATGCG
Source organism: Colias eurytheme (assembly GCA_907164685.1). Lineage (NCBI taxonomy): Eukaryota > Metazoa > Arthropoda > Insecta > Lepidoptera > Pieridae > Colias > Colias eurytheme. Next base: position 4,193 of record CAJQZN010041059.1, on the reverse strand, counting down.
ATAAAAATATAATGACTTCAGAAATATCTCAGATTTCTATAAAGAATCTGGATATTTGAAAGGTGTTTCTCGTTATAAATGGAACGAATAAATCAACTGTAAAATTCGTACCTAAAAAGGGTTCCTTTAAATATAGGAAGTGATCTGTTATCCCATTTTCAATATCCTTAGTAATAAAGTTGAAAGAAATCGTTTACTTAAAGCCTTATAATTTTACGGCTTAATAAATCTTTGCTTCATGATTTTGAATCAAAGCAGACTTAAAAATGTACCTACTGAAGTCAATTTTGTGAATGAATAAAAAAAAATTAAATAGCTGTACGGATTTGGAGGGTTATGGTGAATCCATAAAAAAGTTCAGCACTTTTTAAACTGTAATTTTTTTTTATTAATTCATGAAAGCATAAAATGTATGTCCTAAAATCTAGAAATACTTACTCACCTAAAATACATAATAATAACAACTGCATTCCCCGAGCACCCCACCACTGCCATAGTCACATACAAGCCACCGAGCACATACTGTATCGAAGGGTCTGGGGGAGGGAAACTCAACCAGTGTTGGTTTATCAGCAACAGATAGTCATCCGTGAACAAAAATCGCCGCCAAAATTGCAACGGCCATTGCTCCTTAAAAGCTACCAAGGTGTCACTATCGCTAACGGGCTCCCCGCGAGCCACAGGTGTACTCTTCACATCCAAAACGTACTCGTGGTCCATTGCGCGCCTCTTTATCCTGACTTTTAATTCATCGAACATTCTGATCAATCGTTTGCGCTTCTTCCACAATTTGAAATTTTCGACACATCGCAGCAGATCGTTGTAGCAATGTCTATTTAAATATAGAACACTTTTTTTGTTAACACTGTCCAGCTCCTCTGTGTGCGTGTTGTCACATGGCACTATTATTGGGATGATGATGAGGAATATTTTTGTTATTTGCATTTTCACTGGAGCGGCATGGTACGCGACCGCTCGCCACACGCGTCGGAACGGAATGAGATTGGTAACTGGCAAGGATAGTCAGCTGTGCTGAAAGTTTCACGAATGTTTTTATGTGTTTAGTTTTAATTGTCACACGAGTGTTTAAACTGTTGGGGCTAATTGTAATTCACCGTGAGATAACATGTTTTGGGTTAATAACATTTTATTGTACTTTGTAGTTTGTAAGCTTACGAGCTTTATATACCTGTCGGCGAAAGGTGTAGAATGTGGATCTATTTTCAAGCTGTGGGCGTTGCGTTGGGTAATCGAGCAAAGAAACACCTCTAACTCAAACATTTCTTTATTTACCACCGATTCGGAATGCAGTATCTACAGAGAAGAACCGGCAAGAAACTCCATAGTTGCTCTTTTAAATCATGTCAGTTTTACAATACAGTCATTTCTAATACAATTACTTGGTATTACAATATTATGACCACTAATAAAATAAATATCACAAATAAGTTATAGTAAGCTCGTAATAGATGTGCACTCGGCAACGGTCGGCGAACGAATGACCCGAGTCGTGCGCGCGCGCTGCTTTATATCGGTTCGCCGTTCGTTATTTTTTAAAGCTTCGACGGTGGCGCCGTCATACCTATATGAGAAAGATTTTGCGCTTGGCAAATTTAAAATATACATTTTACTTATATGGTTAAAAGTTAAATATTTATAAAGGTTATTTATAAGGTAGATTAATTTAGCTAGGCGCAAAATTCACAGTTCTTCACGAAACCGACATGACCCATTCAAAAGGTTAAATAGCAGAATTAAGACAACAGTCACTTCGACTTAATTAAAACAAAGGTCCTTTTAACCTAACCATGAAGGAAAGGGTCTTAACGCTGATAAATATTAAGCAATAGCTGTCTCTGAATTCTCTTTTTAACAAAACTACTCTTTAACTTTAGCGATTTTTTATAAGAATTTTCGTGTGTACATACTCGGTAAATCTGAAGAATGATAAACTACACCTAGTAATACTATAAATTAAAGTTTTATATTATAATAAATTTTAAATACTATGTACCTATTGCGATTATTACCAAAGTGATTTCAAGCTCCAAAAAGATATCACAGATAGAGCTTTATTTTCTGACTTGTAAAAATATTTTATTGGAACGTTTTAAGTAAGGAATCTTCTATCTTTTTTCAATTGCAATTGTTCTAAAGCAATTTGGAAAGGACCCATCAAAAGAATTAAATTCATAAGATTGAGCTATTGACGATACCTAAATTTTCATTGTTCAAATCATTTTTTTCCAACATCACCAAATACACTTTAAAATGCCTTGTAACAGGATAGCAGTATGCGTTTGCTTGCTACACAATGAATATATCATGATGTCATAAAATATTCATGGGGGATCCATAAATTAAATGTAATCTTTATACTTTTGGTGTATCACCAAAAAAGGAGACCCTCTCTAAAGGATTAAACAAAATTGACCTAGAGCAAGAACTTTAACAGATTCTATAGTTGTTTCCCTATATTTTTGTATTATAAGGTTCATGTTATTTGAATGTAATAATAAAATAAAACAAAAGTGATAAATTAAGTGTTTTGAGGTTCTTACAGGGAGCGCTGTAGGTAAGCAAGAAAAAATGTTTTGGAAAATTTAGAAAATTTTCCATTTCTATACAAAAACTGAAATAGAAGCCTCATTTTTAAATGTCAGGTTATACAAATTTATACAATGGCGTATGATAATGAAAAGTATATTTAATAAGTTAGAACTTATGTAGATCGTCTGTGGGTTTGGGAAAATGCTGAGGTTTTATCTTTTCAAAATGGAATTAAATTTAGAAATCAAACCGTATTACTGTTATAATTCCAAGTAAGTTTTTTCATTATGATTTATGAAGTTAAAATGCTCTAACGTTAAGTCATTTTAATTTTAACGTTAATAAATTTCGTTTTATTCGTTTTATAACATAAATTTTGGCTTTCAACCACATTTCACAAATTCCAGACTTATATGTATCTTACAAATCGTTTATTTATTATTTCAATCTGAGATTTTAACGTTTCAAACCATATTCTTCAAACCATATCGAAACATGATTCTAAACTAATATTGTAAAAGGAGAAATGCGTATTTTGACGTGACAACGTCTTATAATTCGATAGAGCCGGCTGCACGCACGAAAAAACATGACTCATGCGGCGTTACTTCGCTCTGAGGCGTTCCATGTAAGGTTTGAAGTGCAAGCGAGAGCGCGGAACGAGTGACAAAGAAGCACAATCGGACGTTGTCACGTTCAACTATCGCCAATAAACCGACTTTACAGACAACCAATTTTTTTTTCTAGTACATAAAAGGTGTCGTTTGGACGAAATATTATGCTTAATGAATACCGTCCTAACATAAGAGTATCCTGTTGAGTCAATGAGGGAGTGGCTTTTCGACTTTATTATACTGACGTATGCTTTTATAGCTTTCATTTATTTTATTGTGCAACTAGGATAGTAATGGGAATGCTCACAGTACCTAGGTATTAAAAGGAGGCAATTTATATTACTTATATGAACTTTATCTCGTCTTATTGGCAAATATTATAAATAAAAGTTGCAGACGTTATTTTATGTACGTCAGAAGGTATTATCGTGCAAACTGCCAAACGCGTGATCGATTTCTTATTTTTTTTATTCCTGCCAAAAATTTCTTAAGTTTTTCATTATAAGATTTTTCTCCAGACGATAACGAATACAATAAAAAAAGATTTTCGAAATCGGTCCAGTCGTGCACACGTGATGCCGTGACCAAGGGAAATAGGGTTTCAACTTTATATATATGTATAGAGATGGGTGAAACTTTTCTATAATCTTATAGGTATGTCTAATGTGGAATATACACCATTTTTAAAGTTAAAATGATACGTAGGGGTAGGGCGTACATACCTACATAATATTATTTTACGCTGTCAGGGGAACCCGACGTACATAACATGTTTACGAAAAAATTTATTTTTATTAAGCTTAAAAGGTTAAAGGTACTTCACTTTTATCATATTCCAACAAAAGTTATTATTTCAGAAAAAATGTCACAGAGCATTGGTTGTGTCCGGTCTTATCAGTAAAATATTTGGCATTGTAACCGAGTTGGATGCTATTTTTTTTCAGTTAAATATTATCCATGATATTATGTACTTATTTCAACTTTTTTTTTGTATTGTGGTAAATACAAAATAGTTCTGTCCAAATTTCT
>CAJQZN010041058.1:63412-75472 GCA_907164685.1 Colias eurytheme | reverse complement strand
TTAGTATACCAATAGTGGGACATATATATATATATATATATATATATATATATATATCTATATATATAGACTTTTAAATAAATACTTATATAGATAATTAACACCCAGACACAGATCAAACATCTATGTTCATCACACAAATATTTTCCCCGGGTGGGAATCGAACCCACGACCTCTGGCTTGGAAGGCAGGGCCACTACCAACCAAGCCAACCGGCCAGTCAAATCTCTTAATAATAAAGAAATTAGACTCGAGGTAACGTTTTCAAACATTTCAGTGCCACATTTAAATTGTGTTATTGACAACTGCAAACTCAATAAAGATAAATTATCTATTTTATAACAAACCATTCAACAAAAAACTAGATAACAATACCTCAGGCAACTTCCAGCGCCATTCAGCCGGCCTGAAGATGTTCAAGTCGCCTTCACCGAAATCTCTTCGCAGCAGCAGGATCAAGCGGCAGTTTCGTACAAACAGGGCGTAGTGATGTCTGTTCATCTCTGTAAGTTGATAAGGAGTGTCAATATAGTATTTATTTAGCCATATACATATTACAGGTACCATAGATGGAAAGATATTTGAAATAGAAATAGAAATAGAAATAGAAAGTGTTTTATTTGCCACCAATTACAAAAATATAAATCTTAATAATCTAACACAAAACAGGAAAAAAAAAATATACATATATAGCAATGGTGGCAAAAAGGACTCCCCGTCAGCAAAGCAGCAACCATTAATTAAAATGTATCGCTGCACTGATTTTCAGAGGAGACCACATATTTGTCGTTATAATATTATATGTTAGCTAGCAACAGCTGCTACACGCTCTCCATGAGGGTGTGGCCACCGCAGTAAAATTTTATGGTTTGTATCGGGTAGGCATGTCCGCCATTTTTTTATCCAGTGTTTTTTCTTAGTGAACCTTTTCGAATGTTTTGTAATTTCTGTTTACTGTTTCACCCAATTCTCTTATAAGTAAATCACATTGAAGTATGAATTGGTAGCCAGAATTGAATCATGCCATCTCACTTTGACGTCTTATTGTCTATGCGTTAGTTTGCCGTTTTTATGATCGAATGTTGTGTCGGCAACCTATTTACACCTTTCTACTAATAATATCACACTCCCTCTGCTCTATCACACTTTATGCCGTATCCACACTCTCTACCCTCCCGCCCCACAACACTATTTATTTTATTTATTTATTAACACTTTATTGTGCTGGCATACAAATAAATCCTTAAAATTAAAACTTATAACTAGTCCAGCACAGAAGGCGGCCTTATCACTTAAGAGTGATCTCTTGCCCCAACTATGCCCCCCCCCCCCATAGTGCTGCGGCCACACTCACTGTGATCGTCGGCGAGGCACACGACGTGCTCCTTGCGGTGCTTGTCGTGGTCGGGCGGCGGCGCGTGCCGCAGCCACACGCTCACCGCGAACGTGCTGCCGAGCGAGTGCGGGAGTAGCGTTTCCGGTACTACGGCTGAGGTGGATTCGCCGTCGAATTCGAACATCTGCTCGCCGTCGCGCCCTGAAAAATAACATAAAAACAACAATTATATAAAAACAATTAATAAAGCAATAGCAGAACGGAACAGCTTCGCGAAGCTGTCTTATGTAAACGAGGCTCGAACGAGGAAAAACGTGTGAACTGAAATTTTCCACGGCCGAGCCACGTCTACATACATAGAACTAGGTCACGCAACATAGAAAATCGCGCAGTATAAAAATATCACTGAATTGAATACATCTTTAAAGGTTAAAAACATTACATTGATCATTTCCATAAATTAAAAACTATAAATGACGATTGACGTGTTCTAGGGTCACCAAAAGCAAATTCACAAAACTCGCCAGAAAAAATAGTATCCCAAATGTCAATTCACAATTCACATAAGGGTACTTGCGTGTTGATGGAACAATCCGAAAACAACATTAAGCAAGGAAGAGTTGTACCACTTACACAAAAGTAAAGTAATACACAATATTTAGTTAATTTTAACACTCACCTGAATCAGGTTTCAAGGACTTGGTCCACTCATTGCCAACACCGGGGCTAGGTAACAAATCGATGGTTTTCGGTTCCAGACCTGTGAAAATAATGATGATATAAAATAAACTCTATATTAGATGTCAATAAAGTCCATAATTACATGTTCACATTTAAACGGGATCGCGACTGTTATTATTTCTTGAAATGTCGTATCACTTATCCCTTGAAATTTGATTAACAATAATCCAAACATTTATTTTATTTTCTGTTTCTCTTCGCGTCCTAAAATGTTTTGTACAAAGTTCAAGTAATCCAATTCAAGAAAACTGTATTAAAAATTCAAAAGAAATGTCAGGACAGATTTATAAACATGAATTTATCTATTAAAAACCCTTTATTCAATGTAACAATAATAAATTGTTTAGTTTATTCGTCCTCACTTCGAGAGAAGGCGGACAAAGTTTTAGAATCCCGTCCGTTTCTCATTTAAATATTTAATTTCCATTTAGAATTTGCGGATCGGTATAAATACGCGCAACTTTCAAAACAAATTATCCAGATTGCTTATGCCCCATTGTTAATGGAACATCTAGTAATAATTTCCTTTCAATTATTGCTGTGTCCAAGTTGTTTAGAAACAATATTCGGAGGAATAAGAGCAATTCTACCCTCGTACAAACGATCAGTATTAGGAATACAATCCAATTTTGCCAATATCAAACTTCAGTTTAGCGAATGTCCGGAAAATCTAAAATGCTATAATTCTGTAGTTATGAAAGTTTCCTCTTTGGACAACCAACTTCTTTTCTTAATAGACTACTGTATTTACACAGTCACACATGTAATTTGTCCCATCGTGTTGAAACACCGCCGACGATTGTAGATAATTTGTTAAATGACAAAACTCTGCCTGCATGTCTATTTGGCAGAGTTTCTCTTGGACAGTTTTCTGTAAACATTACGCTTTTAACGCTGCTCCGACATTTTTGACGACCTTTGATTATCGTGAGTCTAGTTTTTAGAGTTGATCATTGAACTAACTATGCAGGAAGGAATGTGTGATTCCACCATCGAAATAAGAACGATCCTCGATCCCTCTACTCGACTTGGCGGCCGTTATGGCCCCGATGAATGATGTCCGAAAGTTGTATAATATCTATACTAATATTATAAAGAGGAAAGGTTTGTATGTATGTATGTATGGTTTTCACGCATAAACTACTGGACCGATTTTGATGAAATTTGGCACAGATAATCTTTAAACCCTGACAAAGAACATAGGCTACCTTTTATTGCGAAATATGTACCACGGGCGAAGCCGGGGCGGACCGCTAGTATGCTCTATAGCGAAAACATTTCGCGATTCAGAGCGAGGTGTCACTACACTTACCACAGATGCTCTTTTGAGCACGCAGCGTGTACGTGTCCCGGTCGCAGGCCACGCCAGCGCGTGACGCCTGCAGCGTGACGGCGGCTTGTATGCGCGTCACGCCGGGACAACGCTCGTCGCTAGAGCATGCCTCGAGACGAGCCGCTGGGAAGAGGGCAAGCGGGCCCGTGCCGGGGGCGTAGTCTACGCGCTCGGCGATACCTGGAATATTGGTATAATTAATATATTAATGTGTAAATCAATAATGTGAGAAGGCTGATTGGTGATATGTTTGCGAATTTCGCAAAATAAAATAAAACACCATATAAAATATGTATATAGATTAAGAATGAAGTAAAATATATAGATGGAGAAGATATAACGTTTGTAGTAGAATCAGTGATTATTGAAAATGATATATGACATAATAATTTTAGACTATCTGTGGTTTTAAAATTATAATGTTTAAAAAGAAGGCAATTAGAAAGAAGTAATCTAATAAACCTCAATATATACGATAATACAATTTGAGACATTTCGATAAATGCATCTATATGTAGAAAAAATCGTTTATTATTGGAGACATGAAAAATGCAAATTAAAAACAATTTTCCCATATGTTCTACTTAAATTGCAACGCACCTTTCCATCCAGCCCTGCAGGGTTTGTTCACTTTGATGGTCACCATTACAGGCGCGGATTCCATCATGCCACAATCGTACGCGACCACGGATAGAATGTGATTGTGTGACTTCTCGTAATCAAGGGGCTCCGTGTTGCGGATAACACCTGAAAAACCAATTAAAATTATGCACTAAATATAAACATTTTCAAAATTCCCATTAACAACAACAAAAAATAAATCAGGCCCAATATACGATCCCTGTGACACACCAACACGAAATCTATTCGTCTATCAATCAAATATAAATCGTTACACATGGAATTGATTACAAATTCGACATAAAATATTCAGGACTCGTTTCACCGCTTTCTGATAGTTTATTTGGACGTAAATTTTCATACACCATTTGTTATTTTACTCGAGTTAAGCTAAACAGAACATATCCAGTAGCTGTGAAACCGACCATAAGTGTCTCGTCTCATTACTATCAATAAAAGAGAGTGTGTGTGCCGAGCATACGTGTCAGAAGTGAAACTTCTTAAATACCAAAATTTTCGCCTTACTCCATGTCGTCATGGTATTGCCATGATGCTCTCAACGCACTTAAAGAAATTTTGCTTCAAAAAATAATTACTACACATGGAATTAATTACGAGTGCACCTTACACATGAAATATCACTTTAACCCCAAAACTCACCTTCATTATCAATCGTAAACGGTTGACTTCTATCAGTGATGATCTCATACTTGCACACATCGCCATACCGCGGGGTGCAATCACGATCAGTCGCTTCCACGCGCACAATCTCGTCGTATATCTTGCCCTCGTCGACGGACCTCACGTACGCCGCTTGGCTAAACACCGGCGCGAATTCGTTCACGTCAGTCACTGTTATGTGCACTGGGACACTGGAAAAATGGACATGATTTATAGGATGCGTAATTAATCACAATTTCCCCTAATCGATTCATCTACGTCCAAAAATTTAGCGAAAGAGATATAAATTAGCAGGATTTATTTCCCTGTTCTTCATGTAAATCAATAAACTATATTGCAATTTTTTTATTTTTATTCAATCGGAATCATTTAGTGAAGTATTCTCATGCAAATTGTAGTTACATGAAACAATATTTCATTGCAAAAGTATGGGACATACTAAAAAGGAAACATTTTTTTCCCGCTTTTGCAAACATTTTTCATCTCTGCTCCGCTCTTATTGGTGGTAGCGTGATGTCATAAATCCTTCCTCCATATCTATCCTTCATAAAATAATATTTTTCAACTCGAAACCGTAGGTCCTGAGATTTACCGAATCAAACAAACTCTTCACACTTATAATGATAGTATAGATACTTACGTGTTGGAATAAGATCCGTCGCAGCCCACAGCGGCAATGTCAAACTTGTAGTTTCGTCTCTTCTCGCAGTTGAGCGGGTATCGAACCCGCAACTTCGCCTCGTTCTCATCCACCACCATAATCTGTAACAAGGGAATTTAATCTTAATTTAATTTGAAAATAAGTCCTTTTTACCGAATTACGAAATAACAGTCTAATGACATTTAATAAGACCTTTAACAGTTTAAGCAAAATTTTGTCTTCATTACAAGCATTTTAAACGACATTTCTATAAACAGAAATCATCTTTTACTTTTTCTTCCAACCTAACCACACAACATCCAATCAAAATGAGAATAGTACCTATTTTAAAAGTTCTGAATAATGTTCAAAATTTTATCAACAAAAAAATGGCTTGTAACTCTTAAATCTAAAAAAAAGTATATGTAGTTTTAATAACACTAGAATAAGTACTACAAACAATATATGGGCAATGCTGCCTGATATAAATAAGTTAAAAAAATACCTGAAAGAAAACATTTTAAACTAAAACCTAAATTATTTGATTACACACACAACCACAACGACAAAAACCCGCCTCCCATAGAACACAGAGCTTCATCTGATACAATTACATTAAAATGTAAATACAAAGACGCTGATCACAATATAATCTATTCCAACAAAGGTGCACAAGTGGAAGAGACAATAGCAGTGTAAAATGTTGGATACAGACAATCGATAGAACCACTGGGACCAGAAATAGATACGAATTTGTTGGTAACAACCGAGCACACGTAATAGATATTCAAATGAGCGCATTGTGATACAAAATATGCAATTATGTATCTGCTCTGCTTGGTTAAATGATGTTGATTAAGATGTTACAGGACGGTGTAACACATTTTGTTGATGTATTGAAATCTAATTATATTGTGAAAGTATTTATGAGGCTCGATATTAATAACAATAAAAAAAAATGTAGAGGATGCTAACGAATATAGTTTCAATTCCCACCAAAAACGTTTTCAACTAAAAATACGAACCCAAAAACAATTAACAATGGTATCGATGTAAAGAAAATAGAAAATTTTAGTTATGAAAATATTAAAAAAAGGGTTGCAATATTTATTCCATCAAAACAGGACGTAGTAACGATCGTAAATAAAACATTGAAACAAGACAAAGCGGCAGGTGATACAGTACAAAATTGTTATTGGCAACTATAAAAAATTTGATATCGACATAAAAGAAATATTGTGCGATATAACAGAGCAATAATACAACGAAAATTACCATTTATGACATGAACCACCTGTGCTCTGTAAGGAACTTGATAAGAATATAATTTGAAGCAAATGAAATAGATATAATAATCTGCCTTGATTAGTTTAGAAGCTATCACTTAAGGTTGGATAAACTTCCTCAAGAAGACAGGAATCGAATTCAACATACGAAATAGAAAAGCATTTTTAGCAGAATTTTATTCACACACTTCATAAATAATACCATATACATATTACAATCATAATAAACTTTGTTTTTCATATTCACACAAATATTCACGGAATACAAACGTTAATAAAATATTCCATAAGGTTTAATCTAAAATATTAATATGGAAATAATAAACAAGATGAGCATCAATGCAGTTGAAAAATCGGAAAGAATTTATAGTTAAACTTTGACAAATATAATATCCGGATGATCTCCAAATTTAGACTTCCCACTCGTTCGTACATTCAACTAACATAACTCATCCCTTCCGACAAATATTGGACACGTTATAAAATATCCCATCAAAGGAGTTGCCAACGGCAATAAATTTTAAAATTCAATAAAAATATCGCTTTGTAAGCGACCATCTGAGTCGGCCGACAGTGATCCGGCGTCCACGTATCACCCTTATTTTTATGACATTAAAGCGCTTTATAGTTTATACAATGAAAATCGAGATACGGTGTCGGTATTTCTATGTCGTAAAGCATAAATATATTGCAGTTGAAATATTATTGCGGTGGTGTAGAGGATTTCTCTGGAGAAATCGTTGCTTATTTGCTTCCCTCGTAAAGAGCACAACGATAAGAAATTTACAGTCGTATTTTGCATTCATGAAGTAATAAAATTTACTAATGTTCGCTTTGAGAGCTAGAAGGAGGTTTTTATTGTTGCGGTTGCAATTTAACAGCTGGGAATATGGTCCTTGATTAATGATGCTGTTGTGTGTACGACGGATGATGCAAAGAACTTAAAAAATATCGTGTCAACGATATTGTTCCGCTTCACGTGGAAATTCACAAAACCCGTGAACAAAAAGATGATTAAATTACTGCTAACAAAGTAAAGAGACATGAATAAAAATGAAATATCGCACGTGAAAACTATTCAAATAGAGACAAACTTTGTAAACGGCAATTTTCAGTTCAGCCAGTAGAATAGAACGGGGAAAATAAAATAAAGTCATACGTGGCGAGCGGACAAGCGCGGTCCAATAATTTTGTGCCGGCCCCGACATACGATAGGGCATTGTGAATGCATAAAGTTCTGATGTTGATTGCTCTTTCAAATGTATTGCTATAACAGTTTGGCACAGGCCGCGTTCATTTTATTGATTTGTTTTTAATGTCCAAGTTTGGACCAGTAAAATCGGAGCGACGAATTTTTCATAGCGTCAATTTAGGAATACGGGTTTGCGCAGTAACTGGCCATTGCATTAGAAAATGATGGAATATTTCTGCTTTAAATTTTTGGAAGAAGACGCATTCTACTGTATGCATAAAATTAAAGATTTATGGATAAAGGAGTTTTACAATACCTACTACAAATTCTATTTATAAGGGCGATAAAGAGATGGAGGCACGAATTATAGTTTCAAATTATCAGTACCTATACATTCTTATGTAATCGGGTATCTCTTTAAGGGCGTCAATTACGTAGATGTTAATATTATTTCCGGAATTAGAGGACCATTGGGTATAACAAATGTAGCAGTCTATTTGCTGGAACTACAAACACATTAATCTGCATTCCAATCCAATAATGTATTGCCACAAATTCAAATTATTATTCAAAATTCAAATTCAAATTACATTGATTTTAGAATGCAGTTACAAATATCGGTGTTGTTATTACAATATTATAGCGCTAATACATTCAATCCATTATCTGGGTGTGTAAATATTTTAATGGAAATTAATCAATAAACTCGTTTACCTCAAAGGGCGCCTCCCCATGGTGCTTGTTGTTCAGTATGAGGAAGGAGCAGAGCGGTCCGCGGGCGCGTATCGTCGGCGTCACCTCCACCAGCGTCTCGTTTTCTCTGATCAGCCCGTGGTAACCCTCGTCAGGCTCCGCCAGCTCCAGGTATGGAATGTCTGTGAAAGAAGGAGATTTTGTTTAATTTTTCTGTTACATGTGAAACTGGGCTAACAATTTGGTCTTCGATTAATCATAAGTAGGACATTCAAAATTATACAGGTCGTAACAACTAATATCTTGATACGTAAATTAACTGATATTGAAACACCCGATACATGATATCAAACATTGTATATACGAGGGAAAAGTTAACTAATGTAAGTAGATGAAAAAGAAAAAAATCATAATGCAGAATCAATACGCTTCTAATATAGAAAATCTACCAACTAGTTTTTAATGGTGATGAGCCATTGCATTAAGATGAATCGATTAGTTAATTAAAGAGAAACCTTCGTACTTTAAAACTAGTCTCCAATATGCCTTTCCTAGCTCTTAAAGCGTTCGTAATCATGAGTTTTTTATTATTTACCCCTCAATTTCGCTGATTGAAATCTTTGAATCTCGGAAAATCCTCTTGACGTTTCGCCTCGAATCCTGCAGCTTTTAAAACTTTTCACCTCTCACTTAAAACTTCATTCATTATCTAAATCTTATTGGGAGGCTGTATGCCTTTTGAATTATGTATGGCGACCGCATACGTGAAGGCACTCGCAATTTGGAGAGTGGCCAGAATGCCAGCGGTCTTCGATAACACTATGAGAATTAGTTCTAGATAAAATAAAGCGGAGTGCGGAAGGCAAATAGTTTGGTACCGCTCCACGGACAGAGAAGTTTCATTAAAAGGCTTTTAACGTAACGTATACCCTCGTGGACAGTTAATCAACAACTTAAATAAGACATATCAATGTATTTTTATTTTTAAGCAGTGTTCAGGATGTATCTCTTCTAAAATTTTATTTTAAAAACATCTTTTCTAAATCAACAATGTGTTAATATTTTGACTTAGGCAAAAATAAAAGTAACGACACACCCCGGACACTCCATACAAAATGATCGTTTTGACAGTCACACCGTAGAGACTGCAAATGTGTGTGTTAACGCTTTATGGTTGGCACATTTGTGACTAGCGTAAAAAAAATTTCGCGTTTTTCTGATGAAATACATCCGTAAACAGCACAATATCTAACCATTTTCTACGAAAAACGATAATCACAAATCCAAAATAATAAAATTACTTTAAGTCAATTTGATTAATGTTGTCAATCTTCGTTGCGTATCGTCCTTGCAGAAAAATATGGCCCATTTTATGTCTGATCGCGCGGGGGTGAGGTAAGTTTAATTTTGGCGGGAGGCGGAGAGTGTCCGTTCTGTAGCGTTTAGCTACTATTTGTATTCTGTGGTAACTAAAAAGTAAAAATAGCGAATTGACAATGATATAATGAAAAACGTAAGTCTACTCAATTCTTACAGCATTAAAGTTGGTTTAATGCTCTAAGACTCAATTATTAGTTATTACTGTTTTAAATTTTAAAGTGAAATAGTTGCGTTACGAAAACAGTCTTCTATTTTATGGATAAACATTTTCAATAGACTTTGTTATAACAAAGTCTTCCTTCATTTTATTGGAAAAATTTCTCACGTAAGATTCTGAAGTAAGAAAATGGATGTACCTACGTGACATTAACAGAGGAGATTCTAAGTAACGTTAGGTGAAAATTTTTACTTTACTCTTTTATTTTATAGAATATCATAAAAGATAAAACCATTGTTCCTACTTAATTTCATTTTTTTGTACGCTTCACTAAACTTGTCATCGACAATTTCCCTGTAGATTTTCCTCTGGGAGCAGCGGATGCTTCTGATGAAACATTATATTTCGGTTGAATTTCTTTTATTTCTAAGTATAGGAATTTGGAAGTATTTAAGAGGATTTATATTCTAAGAAGAATGGAACGAGACAGGCTTCTTTTAATTGTATAATAAAGAATAAGGATCTATTGTGACAATATTGTAGAAAAGAATATTAAGATCAAACATAGCAACCACATGGCTCCGTAAACTTAAATCACTTGACACTTCAAAACAAACACAATAACGCAAATCATTTCCACACAGTTCAACACAATATACTTTCATAATTCAATCTCTACGCGAATTACCATCCCTATCAAGCCTTTCGAACCACCATCGGAAACAGCACAAAAGGATGATATTACAATTCAAATCTCCACCTCAAATCCTGCTACGGCGAAACAGAAATTTGCAACGATTCAATCAATGCATCCGCGTAAAACGGTAACTGGATACGTTTGAGCGGCTCTGTACCATCGCTTGCGTTGAACCCTGCTACTAGTGCCCTATTGTTGATGAATTAGTGATGTCTAATTTGAATTTTAATCGCGGTGTAAGAGCTTATGAATTGTTCATTCTAGGTTGAAGTACTTTTTTGATAATACGACACGTTGTTCGAAGCGAAGACAAAATTTTATAGGTATTCTACATACCTACATTTGTAAATTCAACACGTATTTCCAAGCAAATACGAATTTTATGTGCGTTTATTGTACATGATTCGATGTTTGCCCACGCATGTCTCCTTCTTTGTTTTTTTGAATTATACTTTCGAGACAGTAACTTCTGGTTTCCTAATTATGATTTAAAATGAAACCTTATTACAAGCCAGTGCTTGTAATCTTACATTGTGCCACTAAAGTGGTCTATCGCTAAGATTCATCTTAAAAAAAGCTCTGTGATTTCCAACAGCTCAATAACCAAGCAGAAACCTCAATAAATCACAGTTCCACATCTACCACTCTCAATTTAAGCGGCACAAAACATCACAATAGTAAAACTGACCCGAGAATCGAATCCGGATTTACTGGCAGATACTATCCCGGGTTTATATCCCGATTTGACGAATGTCCCGGGTTACGGGTGTCGTAAACCCCTTTGTATCGTGCATGTAACTAAGTAACTGGTAGCTGCCAGCCCTGTAATGTAAATTTACTTTCGCCGAGTGCTAAGAAAATAGCGGCCATTTTTCTAAAGACTTAAATTGGATAACGTTTTATGTTCCTTTCTTGTATATTTTAGAATAGCTGTAAGTGTAGGTTTATTCTGTAAAGAGTCTTGGCAAGGTGTATTTATGTTGGTTTATAGATTACTTGCTACAGATGTTTTCATTTGTAAAAACCAGAAAATATATGTAAAAATTTAAGATAACTTTTCCATTTAAACCACGGTGCATATAAACGATATTTTCTAACAGCATACTCGATCACACACGCATTTAATAATTATTCAAAAGCGAAAGAAGTTTCCTATGCAAGATAAACTCAAAATCCCTACCCATTTAAATAGATACTCTTCTGACACCAAAAAAAAAACAAAACATTTTCTCCACGCTGACAACCCTAAGCACTCTTTACGAGCGTTAAACAACTCGAAGGGCGCCAAGGGGAGAAAAAAAAA